>VWYK01110675.1:6947-45187 GCA_013399775.1 Semnornis frantzii
AAAGGGGCAGAATCCCCTCCCTTGCCCTGCTGCCCACACTGCTCTTGCTGCAGCCCAGCACACAGTTGCTGTCTGGGCTGCACTCACACTGCAGCCTCATCTTGAGCTTTTCATCACCCCACACCCCCAGGGCCTGTTCCTCAGGGCTGCTCTCAGCCATTCCCCACCCAGCCTGGAGCTGTGCTTGGGATTGTGCCTACCCAGGTGCAGGACCTTGCACTTGGCCTTGTTGAATGTCATGAGGTTGGCCTGGGCACAGCTCTGCAGCCTGTCCAGATCCCTCTGGATGGATCCTTGCCCTCTAGCAAGGGCTGGAACACATCTGCTACAAGGACAGGCTGAGGGAGCTGGGGTTGCTCAACCTGGAGAAGACTCCAGGGACACCTAATAGTAGCCTTCTAGTACCTGGAGGGGGCCTACAAGAAGGCTGGAGTGGGACTCTTTGCAAAGGCCTGCAGTGACAGGAAAAGGGGCAGTGGTTTGAAATGAGAGCAGAGCAGATTTAGATTGAATGTGAGGAACAAGTTCTGCACCACGAAGGTGGTGGAAGATTGGAACAGGTTGCCCAGGGGAGGTAGTTGAGGCCTTGTCTCTGGAGGTATTCAAGGTCAGGCTTGACAAGGCTCTGAGCAGCCTGATCTAGTGGAGGATGTCTCTGCTCACTGCTGACCTCTGGAGATCCCTTCCAACCCAAACCCTTCTGTAATTCTGTGAAATTTGTGCTGTAAGATCTTACAGGAACCTTGTTTAAAATTATTTCAAGCATGAGGATGTGAAACTATAGCAACTAAGAGCAGCTTGGTTGTTGGCAGGCTAGCACTTTCTGTGGGGAGATAAAATAACTTGGAAGTAGGAAGTTGGACATTGAAAGAAATACATCTTGATTATTTTTTCATCATAATTTAATGTTAAGTATTTGAGTTAAAAGGGGGGAAAAAAAATCACCACTAGAACACAACTTCCATCACTAGTTCAAAGTCTTTCCTTGAAGAGTCTTTTTTTTCTTGCAGGCAACATTGAGAAGGCTTTAATGGTTTCTATTTGTTGTTTAATCTGTGAAACAGGTGAACCTCAGACATTTTCATTAAAATTTAAGAGAGCTGAAGACTATCCCATTGACCTTTATTATCTTATGGACCTCTCCTATTCTATGAAAGATGATTTAGAGAATGTGAAGAGTCTTGGAACAGCTCTGATGTTAGAAATGGAAAAGATCACTTCAGACTTTCGAATTGGTAAGAAAGATTTGCCTACTGTAAACCAAAAAAAGGTTAAAAAACCAAGAGAATGAAGTCTCCTTCCTGATGGTGGTCACATAGTTACATCTGAAGAGTAATTCTTTTAAAATGAGCAGTTTTATGGCAGATACTTTAATACATAGAACCTGTTGAGGAAGAGAAGAGAAAATAGAATGTGAGCGAGCGTGGGACCTGATCTCAGTTCAGCTATAATGCATTTGCATTCTCTTGTGTCATAACCTAAATAAGAGACTTCCATTCTTCAACTCACAGGGTTTTTATTGTTCTGTCTTAGGCTTTGGCTCTTTTGTGGAGAAAACTGTGATGCCATATATAAGTACAACACCAGCCAAACTCAGGAATCCTTGTACAGGTGACCAGAACTGTACAAGTCCATTTAGCTATAAAAATGTGCTCAGCCTTACTAGTGAAGGAAATAAATTCAATGAACTCGTAGGTAAACAGCACATTTCTGGGAATTTAGATTCTCCTGAAGGTGGATTTGATGCAATAATGCAAGTGGCAGTTTGTGGGGTAAGTGTGTTATTAGTTTTCTTTCATACTGTATTAGGGGGAATTGGTTGAATGCAGCCTCAGTGGTTTATGGTGAGCAGTGTTTGAAGATGTCAGCTCCTGCTAGCTGAACAAGATAGGCTGGGCAGGCTGCATGGATACATGCATTTGTCTCTTGTAGAGGGCTCTGGTGAGTGAATGAAACCACAAACTCTGGAAGTGCCAGCTAGAGGTCATGTTCACAGCAGATAGATGCATTCCAAAGACAGTTTCAAAGTTTGCTCTACAAGAAGAGTCAAATTGTGCTCCAAAGTCTATGAAATCCTGAGTTTACTCTACAGGAAGAGTCAAATTGTGCTCCAAAGTCTATGAAATCCTGAGTTTACTCTACAAGGAGAGTCAAATTCTGCTCCAAAGTCTATGAAATCCTGAGTTTGCTCTACAGGAAGAGTCAAATTCTGCTCCAGTCTATGAAATCCTGAGTTTGCTCTACAAGGAGAGTCAAATTCTGCTCCATTCTATGAAATCCTGAGTTTGCTCTACAAGGAGAGTCAAATTCTGCTCCAAAGTCTATGAAATCCTGAGTTTGCTCTACAGGAAGAGTCAAATTCTGCCCCAAAGTCTATGAAATCCTGAGTTTGCTCTACAAGAAGAGTCAAATTCTGCTCCAGTCTATGAAATCCTGAGTTTGCTCTCCAAGGAGAGTCAAATTCTGCTCCAAAGTCTATGAAATCCTGAGTTTGCTCTACAGGAAGAGTCAAATTCTGCTCCAAAGTCTATGAAATCCTGAGTTTACTCTACAAGGAGAGTCAAATTCTGCTCCAAAGTCTATGAAATCCTGAGTTTGCTCTACAAGAAGAGTCAAATTCTGCTCCAAAGTCTGTGTAATCCTGAGCAAGCATTGTCCTCAAGTTCTGTCAGAGCCTTCCATGGTTCATGTAGTTGCTGTTTCTGAACAGTTTGGTGAATCATAACTTGCTTTTTGGGCAGAAAAGATGTGAACTTGAGTCTTGTTCATTTCTCAAGATCTCCTCTGGATCTCTGGACTCTACTTGGATTTTTCTGTAGTCTGACAGACCTTCCTCTGCACCTGTGCTACATCACTCACAGGGATGTCCATGGTTATTGCTTTATTACCATATTGGTTGATCAACAGAGTCAGGGCTTTTATGGAGCCTTGTTTTAAAAGTGTTACTCACCAGCCCTCTGTGGTTTTGTGTTGGTTGTTACTTTGGGTGGTAATTGGTATTTCTGTGAGACTTTCCTTAAATTCCCTGGGGCTTCAACTCTTCAACAGGATTAAAAACAGTTAGGAAAGGGCAGGGTACAGAATTAGGCCATTGATGCTCATGGGACAGTGATGAAGGGCAGGCCTCAGGCAAGCACCATGCATGGTACAAATCTGCACCAATGTGGCAATCCTGATGGTTCTTCAGAGCCAGGCTAGCTGTGATCCTCCAGTTCAGGACTGCAGCACTGCTCTGCACACTGCTGTTGTCCTCTCAGCGTGGGCTGTGGGCTGGTGACATAGGAGTGGAGCTGGTATGGAGAGCTGGGCTGGGTGGCTGGTCTCCAGTTTCCCTGTTGCTCTTCAGGTGCTTTAGTGAGAAATGAACAGACCAAAGTAAACATTTCTGGGCTCCCCAGTTCAGGAGGGACAAGGAACTGCTTGAGAGGATACAAAGATGGTTAAGGGCCTACACCACCTGTCTTGTGAAGAGGGGCTGAGGGCCTTGGGGCTTTTTAGGCTGCAGGAGACTGGCTGCCCAGAGAGGTGGTGGAGTCTCTGTCTCTGAAGACACTCAAAACCCACATGGATGTGTTTCTGGACAACCTGCTCTGGCAGGGAGGTTGGACTAGGTGACACTCAGAAGTCCCTTCCACCCTCTAACATTCTGTTCTCTGAGTCTTACCTTAGTGAAAAACCTGCAACAAATGTTTTGGACCAGACACTCAATGCAAGTGCTTTTAAGGTTTGAGTGAGTTATGGGATGTCTGGAGTGACAGTGTATGGCTTCTTCTAAGTCTCTCTGCTTTCCCATGCATTTCTCTCTCAAGTGTTGGTTGATTGATTACTGCTATAAAATAAATGAGTGCAAAATACCAGGAATCCATTTGTCTGTTTCCCAAGGAACAAATTGGCTGGAGAAATGTTACAAGACTGTTGGTGTTCTCCACGGATGCTGGATTTCACTTTGCAGGAGATGGGAAACTTGGTGGAATTGTTTTACCAAATGATGGGAAATGTCATCTAGAAAATAATATGTACACAATGAGCCACTATTATGTAAGTCTTGACATCATCTTCTAAGGGAATTTATGTTTTGTCATGCCTCAGCTCAGTGAACTTCCTTAGGTCATCTTGTACAGGTTCAGACTGATACATCCTGAGAACTTTACTCATTTGTCTCCATATGTGATGGTTTGGGAGTTCCCCACCCCCCCGCACTTTGTAAACTCACCCAGACTAGACTCAGCCAGCTGGAAGTTCAGGACTGAAGCTCTATTTACAGCTCAGCACAATGTACAGGCAGAGATATACACAACAGACAGGAATAGTTACAGACATAGACAAGGTAAAGGGAATACAGACACACAACTCCCCTCCCAGAAATCAGAGACCCCAGGAGGGGCTCCCAACCCCCCTTCCACCTTTTCCCCACACCTCTACCTTCCCTCAGGGTCTGCCTTATGCACAAGGTGAGTTTGGAGGATGGGCAAGGGGGGTTAGGAGGAAAGTGGTTAGTGAGGTTACTCAGCAGAGAGGAGAAAAACAGGAACCTAGACAGTCCCAGGGTGTCTGTATCTTATCTTTTTCTTATCCATCTCAGCAAGCCTATGAGTGAAGCAGACATCACCAGTGTTTTCCTTTCACAGCCCATATCATTTTCTCCACTAAAATATTCCAAGTAGCCTCAAGCCAGCACACCATATTAGATCAAGTGACCTGGCCTTAACTAAAGCAGGTGTGCAAAAATGAATCCAGTCTTAACTGGAAAATTCCAAGAAATGGCAACTTTCACACTGTGATTTGCTGCATTTTAAGCTCTTTCATGATGAATAATCTTCCATGTCTGCTGGCAAAGTGGTGGCTCTGCCCAATGATTTTATCACTCTGCTAGTCTTTGTGTTCTGAAGTAGTTTACTGCCATTAAAAATACTGTAGGGAGCTGCTTGGGCAGGTTTTTTAAGACTGCTTGAAATACTACCCTACAAAATTTTGTGGTATGCTTAACCACATTGCCTTTGTGGCTTGTTGATAGGTAAATATTGATATTTACTGGATGGGGTAAACACAATAAGCTTTACACAGTTTGTGTTCATATATTCCTGAAGTGAATATTGGTCAATAAAACCCTAAAATTAATTCAGTTTTATTCCTTTTTTTTTTTTTTCTTTCCTTTGGTGAGAAAGAGCTTTTCACTGAGCTCAGTCATTTGGGAGGCAGTTTTCTGAGAACATGAAAATGAAGGATTGAAATGGCAGGGACTGTGATAATATTACTGTGAAAAACCTCACTCTTTATGGGGCATAGATTGGAATCTTCTCAATGCCTGTTTGTTTTCAGAGAAAACAGTTTTCTTTGCTTCAGGACTGACTGCCTAGAAGGTTTATGTTTCTAAAAGTGATTTGTATTTATGATGTGGAAGTATTTCTGACTATATTCTGTCAATGTGTCTCAAATTTCAACTGTGTTCTATGCTTGATTTTTTTTATTGTTTTAATAGGATTATCCCTCCATTGCTCATCTGGTACAGAAGCTTAGTGAGAACAACATTCAGACAATCTTTGCTGTTACTGAAGAGTTTCAGGCAGTTTATAAGGTAAATAGATGCATTTCTGATCTCTCTTTTTTTTGCCTTGAGTATCCAGACCAATTCAGATCTACTCTGAAATCATTACAGTTGCTTCATTTGAAATTAAAATCATTTTGGAAGCAATCAGGGATGCAATATTTTGCTACTCAGGTTTGTATGGGATGCAATATTTTGCCGCTCAGGTTTGGACGGGATGCAATATTTTGCTACTCAAGTTTATATGGTCAGTTTGGTTGAAGTCAGTACTGTGTGAGGAATTTCTAGGGAGAGAGTGCCCCCTCTCCTTGCTCCTCTTTACACTTCAGAGGTAGGAGGCAATGGAGAATATACTCTGCGCGGGGCGGAACGCTCTGCGCGCGGCAGAATGCTGAAGGGGAATGTAGACAGTGAGTCAAGTGGCATACTTATGGAAGAATATATTTTGTCTTTTATGATATATATATATTCCTGATGTTTAAAATTAACTGCTGGACGTGACTGGAACAGGAAATGACTGTGTAGAGGAGATGTATATTTTTACTTCTTTTAACAAAGTACTTTTGGTTTGGGGGAGGTTTTGGCTTGGCTTTTTGGTTTGGGGTTGTTTCTTTGTTCATTGGAGATTTATTTGGGTTGTGTTGTTGGTTGTTGGGGGGAGGATTTTTTGGTTGGGGGGAGTGTTTTTTGGTTGTTGGTTTGGGATTTTTTTTATTTTTGGGGGGAGGATTTTGTTTGGGTTTTTTTTTTTTTTAACCTAAGTTTTTTTTCTTTTTTGTTGGAAATAATTTCTGTCTGCTTAGCTTTAATGCTCTGGAAGTGTGGTTCTTTGAGATTGTGAAGATAGATTATATGTGATCATCTTGTCCAAGGGGAGGTCTCGAGATTCTGTTACCAAATTTGACATGAGAATGCAAAGGAGAGGCAAAGGCAGCATCTTTGTTTGTATTAGTGCCACAGAGACCCTCAAAAATCATGGTGATCACTGACAGCACTGTAGCCTTGTTTGTTTTTTTTAATTACTTGATCTTGACTAATTAATTCACTAAAGCATTACATCAGCCTACAGATACTTGCAGTACAAATTGCACTGTGTTAGAACTAATTTATCCTTCTCTCTTTGTAAATATTGAAAGGAATTGAAAAATCTGATACCAAAATCAGCAGTGGGAACATTGTCTTCAAACTCCAGCAACGTGATTCAGCTGATCATTGATGCATACAATGTAAGTTCAGGCTTTGTTGGAGCTGTATTCCTTTTTCTTGCTTCTGAGTTAATGAGCTTTTCAGGCAGGTACTGCAAGGTGGGCCTTAGTTAGGAAGTCAGTGTACTGAAGGATAAAGAGAAGCACACAGGTTCTTTGCCATCTTTGATTCCTCTCCTTCCATGGAGAAGTGAAAAGGGCTGGTTAGCAACCTCTTGACCTCAAAGTCTTTATGTCAACCTCAGGGACCTCCTGGCTTTGGCCCCAAACTGTTTCCTCCATAGCTGTGTTGTGTAGATAAGGCTCAATTCTCCTTTGGACTAAATGGGCCAAGCAAGTGCCTCCAACATCTGTGGAGACCTGCCCTGCCCTCGTGTGACAGGGTTCAGTCATGAGAAGAGGCTACCACAGTGTGACTGTTGGCAGCCTTGAGCTGCTGTTTCTTGGCATGTTGAAGCTTAGATAATCCCAGTATTATGCCCATGGGACTGGTGCTCAGACTGTGCATAGCTGCACAATACCTTCAGCAAAATGCTTATTCAACTCCATTTGAAGTTAGCTAATAACTACTGTTTTAGTCCCTTTCTTCAGAGGTTATCCTGGAAAACACTAAGCTCCCCAAAGGAGTCACAATCAGTTACAAGTCCTTCTGCAAGAATGGAGTGAATGACACACAAGAAGATGGAAGGAAATGTTCTAACATATCAATTGGAGATGAGGTAACTTACTGTATCTGCTGCTGCTGCTTCTTAGGGACTTGGTGGGGTGTTGGGCAGTGACAGGACTGGGGGGGAATGGATCCAAGCTAGAGAAGGGGAGATTGAGAGTAGACATTAGGAAGAAGTTCTTCACCATAAGAGTGGTGAGACCCTGGAACAGGTTGCCCAGGGAGGTGGTGGAAGCCTCATTCCTGGATGTTTTTAAGGCCAGGCTGAATGTGGCTCAGGGCAACTTGATCGAGTGGAAAGTGTCCTTGCCCATGGTAGAGGAGTTGGAACTGAGTGATCCTTGAGATCTCTTCTGGCCTTGACAATTCTGTGATTCTGTAAAATCATTTTAAGTGTCCAACACTCAGGTTTGGTTGGGTTTTTTTTTTTTTAATAGTACAGCCAAAACTCCTTTTAGTAATGTGACACTCCATTTATTTTTCTCTGCAGGTTAAATTTGAGATTAATGTAACAGCTAATGAATGCCCACAGAAGGGACAAAATGAAACGACAACAACAATTAGAATTAAGCCACTGGGATTCACTGAAGAAGTGGAAATTCATCTCCAGTTCATCTGTGAATGTCAGTGTCAAGGCGAAGGAGAACCTAACAGTCCTATGTGCCACGAAGGAAATGGAACATTTGAATGTGGTGCATGCAGGTAAATAGATAGGCATTGTTTTTGCAGAAGAGAAATAGGAGCAAGACCTGTTGCCCTTAATTAGGGGTTAATTAGTTTTACTCTGTGACGGTTTGGGAGTTCCCTGCCCCCCACACTTTGAAATGACTCAGGCTAGACTCTCTGCCGGCTGGAAGTTAAGAGATGAAGCTCTATTTACAGCTCAGCACAATATACAAGCAAATATATACAGTATAGACAGGAATAGTTACAGAAATATACAAGGTTAAGGTAATACAGACACACCACTCCCCTCCCAGAAATCAGAGACCCCAGGAGGGGCTCCCAACCACCCTTCCACCTTCTCCCTACTCCCACACCTTACCCCAAGGTTTGCCTTACGCGCAAGGAGGATCAGCTGGGGAGGATTAGAAGAAAAGTGGTTAGTGAAGTTATTCAGCAGAGAGGAGAAGCCAGAGCTGCTAGCCCAAGACCCAAGCAGCAAGCAAGTGCTTCGTGACCCAGACTGCCCACCGGAGAGACTCTTATCTTTTTGTTTTGGTTTTCTTATACCTAAACATCGCAGCAAGCCTATGAGTGAAGTAGACATCACCATGGTTTTTACCTTCACAGCCTACAGTATAATTTTCTCTATTAAAAGATATTCCAGTTAGCTCAAACCAGCACATACTCTTTGTTTGCTTTGGTTTAGTCTGGGTTTGTTCAGTGAAAGGGCAAGAATTGCTGTTACAGACCTGTTTTTCTCTTAGGATATTTTGACATACTGCCTGAGTGCAGACAATCAGGTTGACAGGTTCGGTCATTAGATAAGCAGTTTTGTGCTGAGTCAGATCTCAGATCTGGCCTTCAGTCAGTCCTGTAAAGGATACAAGTAGGTCTTACTGCCTTCTCTGTTTCATTTGGAGGTCCATGTAGGATGGCAAAATGAAACATGTATGGGACACAGGGAGTAGGATTGCTGTGTGATAACTTTGCAGGTGTCCATTCTGAGTTCCTTTGAATGTGAGGGCTGTTCTGTCACATAGCTGGGGATTAGCAGTGGGTTTCTGGCAGTTCAGTGAGAGATGATTTCTCACCTGGGACAAATAATCGGCGTAGGGGCAGCTTAGTGCAGTTTGCTGCAGTGGCTTCAAGAAGTCAGCTGGAAATCTCCCTTGAAGTTTAGCCCAGGATATCCCTTGAGACAATAGTCACTTTTACTCCTTTGGGCTGTTTTGCAGAGCTTTTTATTGTATGACTTCCAACTAGGTTTGCATTTTCTGCCATGTTTTTACCTCGGGTTTGCATTTTCTGCCATGTTTTTACCTCGGGTTTGCATTTTCTGCCATGTTTTTACCTCGGGTTTGCATTTTCTGCCATGTTTTTACCTTGCAGGTGTAATGAAGGTCGTATTGGAAGACTCTGTGAATGTAGTACAGACGAAGTAAATAGTGAGGACATGGATGCTTACTGCAGGAGAGAGAACAGCACAGAAATATGCAGTAACAATGGAGAGTGCATTTGTGGACAGTGTGTATGCAAGAAGAGGGAGAACACCAATGAAGTCTATTCTGGCAAATACTGTGAATGTGATAACTTCAACTGTGATCGATCAAATGGTTTGATCTGTGGAGGTGAGAAACTGCTTCCGAGTTTGCTGTGGGCACAGCTCAGCAGCAGTGTACTGTTCTATCAGCTCCACACTGCAGGGAGCAGTGCTGCTTTCCTTAAAGATGATAGTCACTTGATGATAGATGAGAATCTCCACAGGTATAGTGATGGAAAACACTGTTCTGTTAATAAAAGCCATCTCTGTGATCACAAACCTTCCATGTTCCTCGAATCACAGCTCCAAGTGTGTAAAGTGACCTTGACTGTGTACTGCAGAATTACTCTCAGGTATTATAATAAGAATGCTGAGACAACTGTCCTGAGATTCTAATGTTCTACTGGCTCAGTGTAACTTACCACTGTGTCAGTGAGAGATAATCACCTCAGTTCACTTGTACTGGGGAGTGCTTGACTTGGTGCTTGGCAAGACACCAGTGAGAAGCTATCGAGACTGAGAAGTGACAACAGTGTGCAAGATCCAGAAAAACAGTCAAAGTACTTGAACAGGACTATGACAGCAGTTAATTCCTGAAATCAAAAGCAATTTAGAAAATCCTTCAGCAGCCACTTGCTAAATGATTTTGCTGAATGTATTCCCTAGGCCGCTTTGCACTCCTGGTAGGAGTGTAACTGCTACCTCAATTTTGACTGTGATAGAAGCATGAACAGTGAAAGCACTGAGCTTTGTGAGAATACCTCATCCCTCTGATTGGCTCACAACACACTGGTGCTCACCAGCTCTACAAAGGATGGGAGCAATGGTTGTGATTCAAAGTATATGGTGACAGATCTGTTTAAGTAAAACACTTCATTCTCAATGGAGAAGGAGAGGTGTAGCCAAAGATCTTTTCACATTACCCTAGTCACCATTCTGAATATCTCGTTTCCTCTGTAGGGGGTGTGAGGAACATAAAGCTTAGGAAGTTGAGGTGAGTAGAACAGCAGAGTGGTGGTGTTCTAGGGAGCCACAGGTGTTTCATCTTCCAGTGTTGTGAGGTCTAAGTTAGTGTGTCCTCATCTTTCTAGATCCTGCTTTGTAAATCTGCCTGAGATAGCCAAACTGAAGCAGTGCTGTACTGCTCCCCACCCAGGAGATATGGTCAGCACATTTTAGTCTCCCTGGTCAGCTTTCCCCGGGATTGTTATTTTGTGTATGTAGGAGAATGGGGAGAAAGGGAGGAAGGTCTCTAAGTAGTTTTGCAAGGAGCTAACGATCATTTTGCAGCTCTTCATTAGTGTCTTCCGTGTCTCTCCACCAGGCTGTTCTTTTCACCTCTGTCCCGAGGTGGTGAATGTCTATTTCTTAATGTCACAAGTGTTCTGGATGATGCTGGGCTTTATGTCACTGAAATACCTTTCCCCTGCACAGGAAATGGTATCTGCAAGTGCAGAGTGTGTGAGTGTTTCCCCAACTTCACTGGCAGCGCCTGCGATTGCTCTTTGGATACCACTCCCTGCATGGCATCCAACGGGCAGATTTGCAACGGGAGAGGAACCTGTGAGTGTGGCACCTGCAATTGTACAGATCCCAAATTCCAAGGCCCCACGTGTGAAATGTGTCAGACTTGCCTTGGGGTCTGTGCAGAGCATAAGTGAGTACCTGAACAAACAAGTCCCAGCTCTTATGTGTTTGAGTTTGTGACACTTGTATGTGCAGAAGTTTTAGAGCAAAGCTTTTGATACTGTGCTTTATTCTGTCCTGAAATGTGGGGACACCTCTCAGCTAGACTCAGCTTCATCCAGCCTGGCCTTGAACACCCCAAGGGAGGAGGCAACCACAACCTCCCTGGGCAGCCTATTCCAAAGTCTCACCACCCTCATACTGAATAACCTTTTCCTCAGATCCAGTCTAGCCCTGCTCTCCCTCAGCTTTAAACCATTCCCCCAAGTCCTATTGCTAGACACCCTTGTGAAAAGTCTCTCCCCAGCCTTCCTGTAGGATCCCTTCAGGTATTGAAAGGCAGCTGTAAGGTCCTCCTTGAGTCTTCCCTAGGCTGAACACCCCCAGCTCCCTCAGCCTATCTTCATAGCAGAGGTGTTCCAGCCCTTGGATTATCTTTGTGGCCTGCTCTGGTCTCGATGCTATTTATGATGGGGACTGGAGACAGTATTTGAGGTGGGGTCTCACAAGAGCAGAGTGAAGGGGCAGAATCCCCTCTCTCAGCCTGCTGGCTATCTTGATGCAGCCTAACATACAGTTTGCCTTCTGTGCTGCATGAGCACAGTCCCAGCTCATGTTGAGCTTCTCAGCAACCCCCCAAGTCTTTTTCTTCAGGGCTACTGTCAAGCCATCGAGATTGACTTGGGCAGGTTACAGGTATCCCTAAGTCACAGATCCTCCCTGACAGCCAACCTTCTGCAAGGCTGCATAGGTCTGGCATGTGACAGGCTGCAGAATCTGCTCATCTTAACCTTCTGAAATGAACATCACAGGAGCATGTGTACACTCTCCCAGAACAGTTCAGCTAAGCTTTTTGCTTAAAACTTGTATTCCAAAATACTACTGAAAAAAAGCCAAGGATTAAACACAGCTCTGTGTGGGCTGGTGACATTTGCATCCCTGCTTTTGGAAACCTGAGTTTTTAGAAACCAAGTATTTTCTACATGGAAACTTTGAAATAGGTTTATGATTAGTGGCCGGGCTGTTTCCTGGCTTTGTGCAGCTGACTCGAAGGTTTTTCTCTCAGCACAGTATTTTTAGTATAAAAATCCTGCTCAGTTTGAGTCACTTTTTGTTCTGTCAGTTATTCAGAGTGGAGCCTAATGTAAAACTTATGAGACGCAGGTTAAAAAGAACAAATAGACACTATTTCACTGTAAATACTCTGTTCCTACATTCTCCTCTCTGAGCACATTCATTTTCCAGGGGCAGATGTTGAAAAAGTTTTAGCCTTACTTTATTATACAGATTTAGGTAATGGTTGGGGTTTTTTTCTGTCCTTGAAGCTTGTGGGTCATCCAGAATGAGGGGAATTTATCCTCTGCAGCCTGGAGAAGAGAAGGCTTCCAGGAGACCTTAGAGTAGCCTTCCAGTATCTGAAGGGGGCTACAGGAAGGCTGGGGAGGGACTATTGACAAGGTCTGGGAATGCCAGGACAAGGGGCAATGGGTTTGAAGTGGCAGAGGGGAGATTGAGACTGGATGTTAGGAGGAAGTTCTGTACAGTGAGGGTGGTGAGACACTCGCACAGGTTGCCCAGGGAGGTTGTGGCTGCTCCCTCCCTGGAGGTGTTCAAGGCCATGTTGGAGGAGGCCTTGAGGGAGCTGTGCTAGTGGGAGGTGTCCCTGCCTATGGCAGGGGGTTGAAACTGGGTGATCTTTGAGGTCCCTTCCAACCTTACCATTCAATGATTCTATTAGAGAGGAATTTATTAAAGAGGACTTTTGTTGATCACAAGGTACCCAAATGTTCTGGCTGGTAAAAAGTATTATCTTGCCTTTCATTTTTGCCTGGCCTTTATGACAAAAGGGTTAATTTTCTTGAGGTGTTGTTTCTTTTTCCCCCACATTTTCTCCTTCGGTTTAGATTTAATGCTAGAAATCTGTTCTGAGCATATTAAAAAGCTTTACTTCTGCTTTGTGCTTCCCCAGGGACTGTGTTCAGTGCAGAGCTTTTGACAAGGGAGAAAAGAAGGAAAGCTGTTCTCAGGAATGTATGTACTTCAACATGACACGCGTGGAGAACCGCGACAAGCTGCCGCAGCCCGGGCAGCCCGACCCGCTCTCTCACTGCAAGGAGAAGGATGTGGATGACTGCTGGTTCTACTTCACCTACTCTGTCAACTCAAATGGTGAAGCCAATGTCCACGTGGTAGAGACCCCAGGTATGAACGTGTTGCCTTACTCTGCCTTCATCTTGGTGGTTAATTGATGCAGTTGTTGTGTACTGCTCACTGATGTGCGAGTTGGGTGTGTGCAGAAATGGGAACCTGTTCCCAGAGGGAGAGCTGTGGGGGTTGGAACTTGGGTGGCTGTGGAACAGCCTCTGCCTCTCTAGATCTAGTTGTTTTTCCACAGAATGTTAGGGGTTGGAAGGGACCTCCAGAGATCAAGTCCAGCCCCCTTGCCAGAGCAGGTTCACCTAGGACAGGCTGCACAGGAACTCCTCCAGGCAGGTTCCCCAGGGACAGCGTGGAGTCATCTTCTCTGCAGACTTTCAAAACCCACCTGCATGTGTTCCTGTGTGACCTGCTTTGGCAGGGGAGTTGGACTGCATGATCCCTGAAGGTCCCTTCCAACCCCTACCATTCTGTGATTGCTAAGACAAAATGCAAACTGGACAGATAAAAATAGGCTGGAATGTTATGGGATGTACAAATTCCCAAACCTCTGTTATTTGAAGGCAAAATAGCATTGGCCTGTCTCTGGTAATTCAGAATAGTGGCTCAGGTACAAACTCAGATTTTGAAAGCCTGTGCCCATGCATTGCCCGTGCCCCTCTGTGACGTCACAGTGCCCGTGGCCCTCTGTGACGTCGCAGTGCCCGTGCCCCTCTGTGACGTCGCAGTGCCCGTGGCCCTCTGTGACGTCGCAGTGCCCGTGGCCCTCTGTGACGTCGCAGTGCCCGTGGCCCTCTGTGACGTCGCAGTGCCCGTGGCCCTCTGTGACGTCGCAGTGCCCGTGGCCCTCTGTGACGTCGCAGTGCCCGTGGCCCTCTGTGACGTCGCAGTGCCCGTGGCCCTCTGTGACGTCGCAGTGCCCGTGGCCCTCTGTGACGTCGCAGTGCCCGTGGCCCTCTGTGACGTCGCAGTGCCCGTGGCCCTCTGTGACGTCGCAGTGCCCGTGGCCCTCTGTGACGTCGCAGTGCCCGTGGCCCTCTGTGACGTCGCAGTGCCCGTGGCCCTCTGTGACGTCGCAGTGCCCGTGGCCCTCTGTGACGTCGCAGTGCCCGTGGCCCTCTGTGACGTCGCAGTGCCCGTGGCCCTCTGTGACGTCGCAGTGCCCGTGGCCCTCTGTGACGTCGCAGTGCCCGTGGCCCTCTGTGACGTCGCAGTGCCCGTGGCCCTCTGTGACGTCGCAGTGCCCGTGGCCCTCTGTGACGTCGCAGTGCCCGTGGCCCTCTGTGACGTCGCAGTGCCCGTGGCCCTCTGTGACGTCGCAGTGCCCGTGGCCCTCTGTGACGTCGCAGTGCCCGTGGCCCCTCTGTGACGTCGCAGTGCCCGTGGCCCCTCTGTGACGTCGCAGTGCCCGTGGCCCCTCTGTGACGTCGCAGTGCCCGTGGCCCTCTGTGACGTCACTTGTCTCCCTTTGCTCCCTAGAGTGCCCCAGCGGCCCTGACATCATTCCCATTGTAGCTGGGGTGGTTGCTGGAATCGTTCTTATTGGACTTGCATTATTATTGATTTGGAAACTGCTAATGATCATCCACGACAGAAGAGAATTTGCTAAATTTGAAAAGGAGAAGATGAATGCCAAGTGGGATACGGTAAGTCAAGAGGCTTTCAGCTGTATAAAGGCTACAGTAGCTGTAGAAGAACAGAAGATGTTTTTTATGTTCACTTAGCTGAAATGTTTCCGATTATATTCCTGCCTTTTGGCCTGTGGAGGAATCAAAATACCCTTGGTTTGGTCTAAGGTTTGTTGTGGAGGGACTGAAATACCTTTGTTTTTGGCTGACTTTAAAACATGTTCTGTGTTACCACTAGCAAAAAAACATCCCCAGACAACAACAACAAAACCCAGACAAACAAACAATGAAAACATCAAAACAGGCACACAAAAAAAACCCAAACAAAATTAACAGAAACTAGAAAGAATATTTAGAAAACAAAACTTTTTGAGAAGCTCTTTCTGGGCTAGCAAAGCAAGTAGTTAATTTCAGCTGAAGTAAAAATTGAGAGCAAAAAGGTGATGATGACAGCATAGTTCAGCTCTGCAGCTCTACCACACTTTGCACCATGTTATCAAAGTGTTCCTTAGAAGGTGAGAGTCACTGTTGTGTAACGTGCAGCAGAAGGTTTTCCACTGCCGAAAGAGTTCTTGTAAATGCCCAGACAGGTTTTGTTGGGAGATTCCAAGAACTGGGCACAGAAGTGTAACTGCTGTGTTGAAAACTTCCCAGCCCCTTGGCAGCAGAAGTATGCAATAAAAATAATCCTGGGGTCCATAGGCTTGCACAGGCTGTAGGGTCACTGCCCCTGGGAAATTCTAGGAATCTGCTGGTGAAAGCCCCTTCACTGGAGTTCTGGAGAGGCAAAACTCCTCTATGCTTGACAAGAGAATAAAGAAACCTCCTTCCTAGGGAACCTTTTGGGTTCAAGAAAGTGAAATCATTTTATGCTGAGGGGAAAAGACTGACTAACCCTGTTCTTTCCATGAAGCATGCTGATTCTTTTTTCTTTTTGGTGGTAGCTGAGAATGTTACTTTCCTCTTGTTGAATTATTCAACACTGACCATCTCTTTTACTTCAGCAAGAAAATCCAATATACAAGAGCCCCATTAACAATTTCAAGAACCCAAACTATGGACGTAAAGCTGCTCTCTAAGTCTCAGTTTGTATCTTCTTTCATTTTCTTCCTTTATTTTTTTTTCCCCTTTGCATGTCACTTCAAACTCTCTGTGTGTCACAGTCGATCACAGTTTGAGTCTTGCTTCCTTTTGTCTACTGCTGCTTTGATTCTGGGCTTGTAAAGAGTGTGGCTTGAAAACTGTTAACCTGTTTTGAGAGCGAGATTGCTGCCTTACTAACCACCAGGTCTGCCTTCAACTGTTCTACAAGTGATTGCTTTGTTTCTTTTATTATTAGGGAGGGGGGATAGATGTGTGGATGTGTGATAGAACAGCTCTTAGGCTTGAGGAAGCTCTTTGGCTTGTGGAGTGAGGCAGCATTTAGGGAAGGGTTTGTCTTCTGTTTCCTCAAAGCAGCAGTGGGTTTGCTTCAATTTGTTATTTTTGCAGAGCTAGTTTAGATAGTCTTCAGATAAACCCCAGCCTATAAATATCACTGTTTTTATAAGAATAAGGCTGGGAACATTCAGAGTAGCCTTACAGATTCTTCCTGGCTTTTTAACTGCTTTGGCTCATTAACCTAGTACAGCACTAGCCTGTATTTAAAGTACAAGATGCACAGAGTCTTGATTATGCATCTATTTTGTTTTCCCATCCACACTTCTACTGAAACTGGCAATATTGCAGTCCCTGTAGCCCAGCCAGCTTGAGGTTCTTCAGAGAAACAAAAATATTAATGTGAGAGGGAGAAATGTTCCTTGTCCTCTCTGGATGCATTTTCCCCCAATTTCTGAGTCCCTCCTAAACTCAGCTTGAAGACCTCACCTCAGTTTGGGAATGCTGATTTCACACCCAGCACACAAGGAGGAGCAACAGTGTCCAGCAGAGCAAGTCAGTAAACCAGAAGTGATGGACAGGGATCTGCTGTGGACTTTGAGGCTGCACTTTCTCCAATGCTGCAGGTATTCTGAGGGTCACAGGGAAGGAGGAGGAGCTGAGAAGGGAATGAGAAAGGCAGGATGAAATGAGGAATAGATCTCAAAGATGCTGAGAGATGGAAACAGAGCAGAGGAGCGAAGTAGTTGGGAATGCAGCACATTCCTGTAAATATCCAAAGTCCTTTTTCAGGAGCCAGTAGAAGGGCAAGATCTGTACCTCTAATTTTATTGTCTGCCACCTCCCTTTTTTCAGTGCTGCAATGCAAAGATTTTTGTAAAGGAAAAATGAGGGAAGAAGACAGGAATTACGAGTACTGAAGCTCTTCTCTGTCCTCACTGTGGCAACAGCTCCAAGCACTGTGCCTAGCATTCTGAGCCCCTGATGAACTTCCTTTTCTCTTTGCAATCATTTCACCTTCCAGTGTGTCCAAAATGGATTGTGAAAACATTCCTTTGGCTTGCTGCACCGACCACATTCACCTGCTCTCCATTTGTCTTCTCAGAATCTATTACTCTGGGGATGAAATAGAGTTCTTGTTCCTTTCTAACATTCCACTTAATCCTTCTGGTTAAGTCTCTGTTCCCTTCTCTTTTGCTCTTCACTCAGCTGTGCACTCCATTGTGTGCAGGACAAGCACTTAAACCATACTGTGTGTAACTTCTCTGCTCTCATTCTTTGCCCTGTGACTCTTCTCAGGATCAAACGTTCTCAGTGCTGCCGTTTCTCCTCCAAATGTCCCTCTTGCAGAAGGCTTTGCTCATGGGTAAATAGAGGGGTTGAGTTCTGCCTTGTTTCATTAAAAGTGTGAAGGAGTGTAGTTGGTTTTTTTTTTTTTTAGATGTGACCTTATAATTTTTGGCATTGCTAGAAATAGCAGAATTTTGGGGAGAGGTGAGTTCAGCTTTAGTGGCCACCATAAAGGAGGAGGTCAGTATTGACAGGTGACCCACAGGAAGAACAGAAAATCCTCCTTTCCCCTAGAACTAAGATTGTTGTGGGGTTTTTAGGTCAAAGTAACCTTCCCTTTAGGTGAAGAAAGAATTGTCTTGTATTGCCAAGGCAAGAAAGTCACCTGAGCTCCCATGACAAGAAAACTGCCCTGCAGTAGGCTCCCTTGGGGTGTGTGGATGTACAGTAAAGTCAGCTGCATGCAGTCTGTGTGACCCTTCCCCCTCATCCCCAGCAGTCTCACACACACACATGAGCTTGGTCACTGCAGCACCATGAAGCTTGCTGTGCACCAGGGGCCCAAAGACTTGACAGTCCATGATGTGAACACCACAGTGTCCTTGCTCCAGCCAGCTAGCTTGAACTGCATCCAGCTTCCCTTTGGCCAACAGCAGACTCTTAGTCTTCTAAATCTTAGTCCTTATGCTACTGTCAGGCCTTACTGTTGCCTGTGTCTGTCTGGTTTAGACTTGTGCTAGTACTGAGCAGCAGGCAGCTGCTTGCCTCCAGTCACAGTAGATGATGCCCTCTGTTGTCTGTGCTGCCCTTAACCTTGGCCTTTCCTTCTTCCTCAGATGCAAGTGCCACATTTGTGGGTTTATATTACTGTATTACTGTAAAATTGTTAGTGAGAGCTGAAAATGGTGGAGCAGTGGATGAGTTTAAGTATGCTAGAGTTTCTTGCAGTGACTTAGGACTTAAACCCACTAAAAAGGTAGCTTCTCTGTGAAGAAAAATGGAATCAGACTACATGATAAGCTCACCTTTATGCAACACCAGACTGAAAGCCCAGTCTAGTTGCAAATGAATGCTCTTGCAAGAACATAGCTCTTGACTCTGAAGGTGCTTTTTAAGAATAGCTGCATCTTCATTGTCATGTGGCTCACTCAGGCTTGCCTAGAGCTGTTTGATTTTCATTTGGGTTCAAGAGTGCATGGTGTTTTCATTTACAGGAGCATATGGTGAATGTGTTTGCCCTAACTTTGCATGCTGAAGGTGGCATGAAGAAAACTTGCTTCTTGCAAACCAGCAGTAGTTGTCTAAGCCAGCAAGTTTGGGTTAGCACAGTTTAGTGGCCAGTTAAAAACCTGGAATGCTGCTAACCTCTGAAAGTTGCCCTGGGGCCCTAAGGGAACTGAAGGTTGTGTTGGACTACTGGACATTTATTTACTACTGCCATGTCAGTTTTCATGATAAGCTATCTGTGGAAGACCTCTCCAAGCCAGAGCTCAGGCACAGTGCTTGACTGCAGCTAGAGAGGCCCAGGGCTGTCAGTGCCTGACAGAAGAGGGCAGGGAAGGAATTGCAAATCCATCGGGTGCTGGTGCTGTGGTTTAGGCAGAAGAGTCCCAAGAGCTGTTTAGCTGATCAAACATAAAGTTGGGG
The DNA here is from genome assembly GCA_013399775.1 of Semnornis frantzii. NCBI lineage: Eukaryota > Metazoa > Chordata > Aves > Piciformes > Ramphastidae > Semnornis > Semnornis frantzii. The sequence goes on from VWYK01110675.1 coordinate 26,356, forward strand.
TAAGCTGAGTCATTCTGTGTGGCTAAATCTCCATTGTTTGTGATAGGAACTAAGTCCTTCAACTGACATGGGGAGGCACCAAGTTAAGTGCCTTACTCAGTGACTTAAATCCCACCCAGTGCTTCTGGCAGATCTTGGGAACATGAAGTGCAAGTAGGAGGGAAGAGAGCACAGTGCTTGAGTTTTGTGTAAACAGTGCTAATGCCACACAAACAGCATGGAAGCTTCAACTTCTGCCTTCTCTCCCAGAAGCATTTTACTGAGAAATGGACCATTTGATTGTGCAGGTTGCTTTCAAACCTGACTCAAGTCTGAACCAATTGTATGAGCAGCAGCCTGCAAATTGCCAAGCTTTAGTCCTAACCTTTAGACCCATTCCTACACTATCTGACAGAAGTGATCTGGCTTTTACAAACAAGAAAATGTAAACATTTCCCCTCCCTGTGTGCTGGGGGTGATCTGCTGTGTAAAATGTTGAAGGTTAAAACCCCAATGTAGCAAACAGTACCTAGTGCCTTGCCATTGAGAGCTGTGAGCTATCTTCTAGCCTCCATCTGATGGAACCTGTTAAGCCCACAGACTTCACTGAGTTACACCTTTAAGATAAAAATTTATGAAGGAAACAAACAATCTGTATTGCCAAGCAGCACAGTGAGACACTTTAGTTGCAGATTCAATCCCTCATCCCTGGCTGTATTTATAGTTTCATTTACATCTTAATTCTTGCAAAGCTTTTTATTAAAAATACTGGGAGGGAGGGTAAATATTGCCTTAACTTGGCACAAACACTGTTTCCATGGTTTAAGTAGAACTGAACTCCTCATCCCTTTTGAAACCAGTAGTTGATCTGGACAGTTTGCCTGGGGGCTGATAGAAGGAGCCTTTGCTGTTTGTGTTTGAAGCATAGCCAGCACTGGACACTTGTTCCCCCTCCAGCTGCAGAGAGGTGGCATTCACTCTTCTCCAGATCTGAGTCAGCCGACAACCTTGACTTCTGTTGCCCAGCAATCCAGATGCTGGCTGGACTGGAGAGACTGGGCTGAAAGCTCTCAGGTCTAGGTGGGATTGGGTGTGCCTCATTGCTCTTTGCATGTAGAGAAGCTGGCTCCAAGGAGAAGCACCCATTTTCTGTGAGAGGTAGGCAGAGTGCCAGCTAAATGGTCTACCTCAGCAGCTGGTGTTGGGGTAGAGCAGTTACATGCCCCAGAGCAGGCCTTGCAAACAGGAGGCAGCAGATTTCCCAGACCTGTGATCTGAAAATGTCACACCAAGTGGTTTCTTGCTCACCTGGCTACCTTTTGGCACATCCTGTGTTGCTCCCAGTTGGTTTTCCAGTCTGAAAGAGCAGACACACCTGCTCTTTGTGTCGTGTGGGGGCATTTCCTCTAACTGACTGTAGGAAAAAGTGCTTTAACCTGAAATATTTTAAATGCTGTGTAATGTAATAGAGTCACATTGAATTGAGGTGGTGGTATGGGCTGTCTGAGAGGGGGGAGAGAGATTCCCTTACTGCTGCTGAAGGCCAAATCTGGTTCTGGTCAGGATTCCACTCAGGCTGACATCTGCACAGGAGCCTTTTCTCCTGATAAGAAATTAACTCTGAGTTCAAAGTGTTCATCTTAGGTGTGCAAAGGTGCCATAAATGGAGGAAAATTTACTGAGGTAAAAAAGGAAACCTGGGGGGCAAAAAGCAGGCTTAATTTGGAGGTTTGCAAAGGTCAGTAAGAGAGATGCAAGCAGTTGTTCTGGAGGCATTTCTCCTGTCAGTAGAAATCACATTTTAATTGCAGCATTTGCACCTGTGCGGAAATTTCTTCATCTTAACTCTGCATTTTGTGCCTGTGGGGGGTGAGAGGACCTGCAGGAACAAAATGAGAATGACAAGCACTGGATGTTCAAACACTGAGTGTGTTCTATCAGAATCCTGGAAGCCTTTCCCTTTTCTTTCTGGAATTCAGTTCTGAGACCAGAGGAGCTGTGTCAATGTTTACTGCAGCAGAGGAGGGCCTGTGGCCAGCCATGGTTGCAATCAATCTTAAACAGGCCTGTTCTTCTCTCAGAGCTCTTTGGCTGCAGACCCCTGAGCTGATGGCTCAGATGGCTCTGAGATGACCAGAGAAGGTTCAGCCACTCTGAAGGAAATCTGTGGTGTAAAGTGAGCAGGATTGTGCCCTAACCCTCTGCTTTATTAGCTGAGCATGCCTTTGTTCAAGTCGCTACAAGGAAACCTGGTTTGACTTCAGCTGGTTGTGTCTACAAACAAAACATGAGTGTGGAGTTCCTTAAGCTAATTCCTTGGGCTAATTTTTACCCTTCTCATAGGCAGTGCTTTAAATCTCCTCTCTTTAAAATCTTAATATAATTTTTTTTTCTTTTTTTTTTTCTTTTTCTAGGGTGAAAATCCTATTTACAAGAGTGCAGTGACAACCGTGGTCAATCCTAAATATGAGGGAAAATGAACACTCCTTGTATAACTTCACAACACTGTATGCAGCATAGCAATTTTTGTAGTCACAGTAAGATAGATTTTAGGGGCAAACTGCAGTGATTTTACTAATTTCATTACATATAGGTTTGTTTTCCTGTGCAGGTTTTGAAAATGTACCATATGTAATTTGTTTTGGGGGTTTATTTTATTTTATTTTTTATTGCAAATAAAAGTAATCAGTGCCAGGGGTCTGACAAAAAAACAAACAAACAAACTTGAGACTGTGTAGCCTTGTCAGCAAAGGGACACATGGTGCCTTTTTGACCTTTCCCCCTCTCGTGCTGTGAATCCAGGCCTTCTGCAGGGTGTGATACTGCTGTGGCACAGCTGGGAGGGAAAGGGTTAAAGCAATCAGCGTGAGGGCTCTGCCTAGCCATTTAGTATTAAACTTTTTTTTTAGCTTTACAGGGAAATCAGGGCTTGACTTTGCAGATACCATTCAAGTCATGTAGCATGGAGCTGGGTGGTTAATTGGTCTTCTGCTTGCTAAGTGTGCGGTAAGTTGGGTAAGTTGGAAGGGGAGCAGTGGCAGGGACTGGAAGTGTGCGCACACTTAGTCCTCGTTGTGAAGTTGATCTGGTTACAATGCAGGGGGTTTGAGAAGGATGTTAAGAAGGAAAAACAAACCAGACAAATAGCTTTAAACCACGTGCCATTACTGAAGAAGTTGCTGACTGGTGACTTGCTTACTTTGCCTTTGTAAAATGCAAGCCCTGGGTGGCAGTATCATGAAGTACCTTAACCGAGACCTCCTCAGAACACATAAGGGCCTTACGTCACAGGGTGTTTTAGTCTGTAATGTTTCCTTGGTTGAAAGCCTGGTGCTTTGTCACCCCTCTAATCCTCCTCACACCTTTTGGTTGCAACTCTTTGTGTAATATTTTTGTACCAACACGAGCTTTTGAGCTTTTCCTTTATTTTTTGTTTTGTTTTGAGCAGTCTTAGCTGTAAATTTGCCTTTCCCCTGTAGCTAAGATTGCATAGTTTGTCATGTGCCATCCTTCTCAACATGTGCCATGTATATTTGCCTTTGACCATCCAAACTGCAGCATAGTCATCTTCTTGTTTTAAGTGCCTTTTTATTTTAACAGATGTTCACTTTTTACAGTGCTATTACTGAAGTTATTTATTAAATAAAAGTACCTTAAAATACTTAAGTCTCATCTCTCTTTGTCTTGTAGAAGTTGATGCTGTCCAAAAGGCCTGAGAACTGTAATAATGGATAATGTAAGAATCAAAGAGTGGTTTGGGTTGGAAGGGACCTCCAAAGGTCATCCAGTCCAAGCCCTCTGCAGTCAGCAGGGATATCTTCTGCTAGGTCAGGTTGCTCAGAGCCTCATTGAGCCTGACCTTGCGTATCTCCAGGGATGGGGCCTCAACTGCCTCCCTGGGCAACCTCCTCCAGTGTCTCACCAATAATGTTCTAGACAGATGATGAAAACCATTGTGAAACTGAAATACAGATTCCATGAATCTGGAAGGTGTGGTTATCTTTTTTTTTCTTTTAAACTGTTGGCACTTCAGGTTCACCTGAGAAGCTGTGGGCATCTGTTCCAAAGTCCCTTTTGACTTCTGTCGGAGGGCAGAAGGAACCTGGCTTCCATGAGGCTGGGCTCTGTGTGTGTCTCCATCTCTCTGAGGGAAACAGCTGGAGCCAAGATGACCCAAGGGCCAGTTTGGGGTAGACACTGTTGTCTCAGGCCACTTACTGGAGAGATCCTCAGCGTGGTGGGTGAGCAGGTGAGTACATCAATGTGTGCAAGGTAGGGAGGTTTGCAGGGGAGAGCAGAGGTGCAAGAAGCAGCTGCTGGGTGGGCCAAGTGTCTATGCCCATGCCTGGGAGCAGTGGGCACTGCATGTCTGTATTTCCCACTCCCATTCCTCCATTCTGATCAGCTGGGAATGCCAAAGGGAGGAGGCCCTGGGTCCTGTCCATATTGCCATGAGTGCTGTTTTCTGTCTGGTGCTCTGTGTCTGTCCTATACATGTCAGGGGTGTGCCTGCAGATGCTTACAGCCAATCCATGCTGATGCTCACCACAGGTCGGACCCAGGGACACACTGACACAGTCATTCAAACTGAAGTGTCAGTGAAATGGTCTAGAGAGAAACAAAAGCAACAGCAGCAAACTGCCAAGAGCCAGCCTTTAAGAAGGCTTCAGGAACTCAAGGGTGGTGCCAGATCTCATTGCCATAGGAACAAAAAATGGCTAACATATATAGCCTTTTAAAAATGGGGCTTTCTGGGAGCTAAAAAATTAGAGAAGAGTTATCCAGATGGTTCTGCTACTGTCTGGTAGAAATGGTAAGAGTAAGTGGAGACATGGCTAAGTATAAACATACTGTGAAAGAACCACCATGGGTGGAGGGAAGTCACAGCTTACAAATCTGGACTCCTCTGAGGCAGTCAGTAGCAAGCAGACAAAGAAGGTTATTCAGCCTAGGGAAAAGAAGATTCTGGGGGACCTTAGAGCTGCCTTCCAGTACCTGAAGAGATCCTACAGGAAGGCTGCAGAGAGACTTTTCATGAGAGTGTCTGGAGACAGGACAAGGGGGCATGGTTTGAAGCTGAGGGAGAGTAGGTTTAGACTGGATCTTAGGAAGAAGTTCTTGAGTACCAGGGTGATAAGACTGGAACAGGTTGCCCAAGGAGCTTGTGGCTGCCTCCTCCTTGGGGGGCAAGTATTCAAGGCCAGGCTGGATGAGGCCTTGAGCAGCTGAGTCTAGTTGAGAGGTGTCCCTGCCCATGGCAGGAGGGCTGGAGCAGGTGATCTCTAAGGTCTCTTCCAACCTGAGCCATTCTGTGGTTTAAAGCAATGGTGACTGACAGCAGTTGTGTTTCCTTCTCTTAGTTTTCTATTAATGCTGCCCTGCCAAATTACTCTATCCAATGCCAACCTGATACTGACCCATTTATCCTTTTAAATCATTAGCACAGCACTAGCTCCATTACAACCCTCTGGAAACTTTCCACTGTTTCAGGAATAACTATAAATTAGTATTAGCTCTGCAGACAGCTCCTTGCTCAGCTCATTTATTCAGTACCTTTATGAGACAGTCTTCAGTTCACAAATCTGTAATCAGCTAATGCATCTGCAGACTGGAACACTACCTGTGCCCTTGTAGTATGCAATTTTCAGTCCAACAAGCTTAATTAGGTTTCCCCCTCCCGCCTTGGTCTGAAATAGCCCATCAGTTCCTCTAGAGTTTAATAAAGCCTCAAAATCTAACACCCATTAGTCCAAAGCCCCTTTCTAACCAAGATCTTCCTGCTCTCAGAAAGTCTTTCAAAGTTCAAATGATCTCCAGAGATACTCTCAGAATTTATAGCCAATCCACAATTTAATATTGAAAGGGTTTCTTACACCTACAACATTTTATCACCAAATTTTCATCTCAGGTTTATATGTTGAACTTCACTCACCACAGAATGATGGCAGATAGTTATTAAATCAAGAGCTGTGCTCAGATATAAACCATATTCCAGCTGACAGCTTAAACCAGAACACTGTTTTTCAGAGGCTTGTAAAAACAAGACAGCTGCAGCTGAGAGGATGAATCCAGCCTCTCAGAAGTGTTCTGCAGCTTCAGCAGTACCACAGAACACAGCAATGGCTACAGCAAAAAAAAGACAGAAAGGAAAAGTGAGAACTTACTGAGGAGGTAGATTGGATGAATGTTAAAAATTCCTTAATACAGGTTGCTATCAAGTGGATTCTTCTTGCCATATATTTACTTCCCAAAGCTATCTTTCTGAGTACTCGGGTGCATCATCTCAGGACCCTCTCAAAGTTTTCTCTCACATGGATTTTAATACAATCCCACATCCCATTTTGGGATCCTGCTTTAGTCAACATCTCCCTTCCCTGTTTCTGCAAATGGAAGTGGCCTCCTTTCAATCCTAATGAAATCCCTTACAAATACCATTTACGTTTGTTCCTGTATGATCCTTTGCTCAGCACCATCCCATCTGAATTCTTCCACCAGCTCTCAGTTCTCCTGGATGTCAAATTTACATTTCCCAGTATTATTTGTAAGTGTCCATGTGACTTAAGGGAGTAAGAGTACAAGAGGCTGTTCCCTTTTGCAAAGGAAAAAGGGTGTCAGCCCTCACTGACATCCTGGGCTGCAGCAGTGTGACCAGCAGGCTGAGAGGTGATTATCCCCATCTGTTCTGCTCTCATGAGACCCCTTGGCATCCATATGTTCAGGTCTGGGGTGCTCCCAGCATAAGAAGGACATGGATGTGTGGCTGAGCAGGTCCAGAGGAGGCCCACAAAGATGGAACAGCTCTGCTATGAGAAAAGCCTGAAAGAGCTTGTGCTGGTTCGAGCTAATTGGAATATTTTTAATAGAGAAAATTATACTGTAGGCTGTGAAGGTAAAACCATGGTGATGTCTACTTCACTCAGAGGCTTGCTGCGATGTTTAGGTATAAGGAAACCAAAACAAAGAAGATAAGAGTCTCTCGAGCTGGCAGTCTGGGTCACGAGGGACTTACTGGCTTACTTGCTTGCTTGCTGCTTGGGTCTTGGGCTAGCAGCTCTGGCTTCTCCTCTCTGTTGAATAACTTCACTAACCACTTTTCTTCTAATCCTCCCCAGCCGATCCTCCTTGCACATAAGCCAAACCTTGGGGTAAGGTGTGGGAGTGGGGAGAAGGTGGAAGGGTGGTTGGGAGCCCCTCCTGGGGTCTCTGATTTCTGGGAGGGGAGTTGTGTGTCTGTATTACCTTGAACTTGTATATTTCTGTAAATATTCCTGTATATACTGTATATATTTGCTTGTATATTGTGCTGAGCTGTAAATAGAGCTTCATCTCTTAACTTCCAGTCCGGCTGAGATCTAGTCTAGGGCATTTCAAAGTGTGGGGGGGGGGCAGGGAACTCCCAAACTGTCACAGTGCTGAAAGAAGAGAAGGCTCCAGGGAGACCTTACAGCAACCTGCCAGTACCTAAGCAAGGCCTACAAGAAGTCCCTGTAAAGAGTCTCCTTACAGCCATGTGGTGATATGACAAAGAGTAATGGCTTTAAACTGAGAGAGGGTAGGGTTAGATTAGCTTTGAGAAAGAAGCTCTTCCCGTTGAGGATGGTGAGTCACTGGAGCAGGTTGCCCAGAGCAGCTGTGGATGCCCCATGCCTGGAAGTGCCAGATTGGATGGGGCTTTAAGCACCAGATCTGGTGGGAGGTGTCCCTGCCCATGGCAGAGGGGTTGAAACTAGATCATCTTTAAGGTCCCTTCCAATTCAAAACCATTCTAGGAGTCTATAAACCTGCATCTTAAAAAACATATATATTAAACCCTCTTTTGGGTAAACTATACCTAGTTACTAGGCTGGAGGAATATCTGAGCTAGTTTTAAATGAGCCAGGTACTGGCAGAACTCAGCATTAGTGACAAAACCCCAGCAGCAGTGGTACTGAGCTGCTTGGCAGGATGTATCATGCACAGATTTATGCATTTGTGGATAAATACTCCTCCTGTTCTTCTATTCCCTCATAACATCTCTCACTTAGCTCTTATGCTGTTTGTATTTTGTACACTCTGCCAGTATTCCCAGGCTTGCTTCATTTGTTTGGCAGTCTGTCATCTCAGTATCAAATAATGTAAAACCTTTTAGCCCATTTGCATCTAAGTCCCTCTTAAAATAATCCTACTTTCCATAGTGTCTCCAGTAACTTCCACTGATGACTGTTTCTTTGTCTTGAGACCAACAGTTGCTAGAGCAGCAACACTTTTTGACTAAGTTCATGTGAGGTGTTAGAGTAAATTAAGCAGGGACCTAAATAATAGAATACAGCTGCCCACATTTATTCTGCATTTACCAGGACTTGTCTGTTTCACTGTCTTCAAAAGCTTCTTTGTCTTTCAGATCTTCTTTACCTGCTGACAGCTTAGCAAGCACACTGTGCAAAAGCTCAACTGTTTTCTTCCTGAAGATAAAAGCTATTCAGAAAGATGTTCAACAGAGAAAACATCTAAACAGTGTCTGCTGCTTTTCCTCTAGAAACTGGCACACTGTTTTCTGAAAAGAGTGAAGGCAAATGTCTCTAACTCCTAAGAATTAGGCTTTCTTGCATCTCTTGCTGCAGGCATGTGCTTTCCACGCAGCTCCACTCAGCAATGAAGACACTGTATGTGCCAGGGAGGAAACACAAATCCACCACACCTCAGAGACTATTCCCAAACCCTTCCTACCTGTGTCACTGCTTTTGGTAAGCTGACAGCAGTGACACTACTCTGCAGGTGTGTGCAGGACAGAAGGAGAGAGATCACCTACCTAGCTGCCACCAGCCAGAGTATGTGGAGAGAGAACTGGGCTGGAGAGAGATGGCTGGATCTGAGGTTGGGTGCAGAATAAAACCCATTTTTCATCTTTTTTTTTTTTTTTTGCAAGAGAGAGGAGGAAAAAAAAGCCACAGGACCTGACAAATGTCTTGTGATGATTGAAAAATAGGTGCAGCAGGTCATATTTCTAATGTGAAAGAACAACAGCAAGGTAAGGGACTGCCAGAAATGTATGTTGAGGTTACCTCTTCCAGGGAGAAGTCAGAAGAGGTTTTCAAAAGCAGCAGAAGTGTGCTGAGAACAGAATCACCACACTCACTTGCAAGCTGCAAGTGTTGCCCATCAGGTGGAGTTAGCAAGAAGACAGACAAACAGCTGAACAGTTTAGATAGCAATCACTACCATTTTCAACCCTCAGAGCTGTAGGAGACACTCTACAAGATCTTCAGAGTAATGAATTTTAAAATCCCTACTTTATCATACAATGGCTCAGCTTGGAAGGGACCTCAGAAATCATCTTCTCCAACCTCACCACCATGGGCAGAGACACCTCTCTACCAGACCCAGCTGCTCAAGGCCTCATCCAACCTGGCCTTGAATGCCTGCAGAGAAGAGGCAGCCACAGCCTCCCTGGGCAACCTACTCCAGAGTCTCACCAACCTCATACTGAAGAACTACTTCCTAAGATCCACTCTAACCCTGCTCTGCCTCAGCTTCAAACCATTCCCCCTAGAGTCCTATTGCAAGACACCCTTGTGAAAAGTCCCTCTGCAGCCTTCCTCTAGGATTCCTTCAGTTTTATTACTTTCTTTGGTGCTTGTTTTCTTTTTTCCATTAAACCTAGTAGCCACAAACCCCATTTTGTTCCTTCAGTAAACTGATTTTCCTTCAAGTTTTGGAACAGCTATGAAAAAAAACAGCACTAAAGAAATTGTAAGTCTTGGCCTTTCAAACAATGATTTGAGAGAAGACCTACAACATGTAAAATAACAGACAGAAGCTCCCAGCTAAAGACATTAAAATTCAGTTCTTTCTGAGCTGCCCTCAGAGCAAGGCTCAAGCTGAAGGGGAGTTGTGGCTGCTGAGGCCCAGTCCAGACAAAGGAGTAAAGCAGCTTCAGGGCTGCTCTTGCTGTTTGGTGAAGGTTGCTATTATGCAGTTGTGCCATCTAGGGATCACAAGAGTGCAATATCCAGGGCCATGCTCCAAGAAATTCAGGGCCTGGCAAATCAGGGATTCTATTTTACATCACTCTCAGCTATTTTAAGAATGACTCCAGAGAGCAGTCACACCTACTTTTCTTCCTCCTATTCCTCTGTCACACAAAGGAGGAGATGGGACCCAGAGTGGTTCAAAAATGTGTTGTCAATTTAAGAATTGTCATCAGTTAACTGTTTGGGAGCTGTAATCTCTGTACTCCAGGACAAACACAAATCCCTCCTGGCTGGACTGAAAGAGGACACCACTATGTATTTCTCCCCCTGACTAACCCAAAGCTCTGAGCACAACTCTACCCTAAACCTTAGCTCTGCTGATCTGCCAGAGTTGTGATATCCCAGCATGCAGGAAGTCTGACCTTCAAAGCAAAGCAAAAGGGGACAGGCACAGTTCTTCCTCTATCAGATCACTGCCCACTTCCTTGTGGATGGGGCTGGTGAGGCTCATGGCTGCTGAAGGCAGACTGCAGGTAGAGTTGTGCAAGTTTTGCCTGGCTAAAACAGAAGTTAGCTTCATCACCTCCTCAGGGTGTGTATTTCAGTGCATGCTGAGGGTTCATCTATAAAAGCTTCAGCTGCAGTGAGGATGATCAGAGGGCTGGAGCTCCTCTCCTGGGAGAACAGGCTGAGAGAGTTGAGTTTGTTCATTCTGGAGAGGAGAAGGCTCTGAGGAGACCTTATTGTGGCCTTCCAGTATCTGAAGGGAACCTGCAAGACAGCTGGGGAAGGACTTTTTACAGTGTCAGGTAGTGATAGGACTGGGGGGAATGGATCCAAGCTAGAGAAGAGGTTTAGATTGGATGTCAGGAAGAAGTTCTTCACCATGAGGGTGGTGTGACACTGGAACAGCTCCAGGGAGATGATGGAAACCTCATCCCTGGAGGTGTTTAAGGCCAGGCTTGATGTGGCTCTGGGCAACCTAATCTAGTGTGAGGTGTCCCTGCCCATGACAGGGGGCTTGGAACTAGATGATCCTTGAGGTCCTTTCCAACTCTGACAATTCTGTGATTCTTTGCCCTACTTATATTTTATGTTTCAACATTGTAGTTTGAGTTGAATGACAAAACTGGGAATGATTCAATACAAGGAGCTTCAGTTGGTAATAAATGTGGCCTACAACAGAGGGATTTGCTGACAGTCAGAGGGTTGTGGAGTCTCCTTCTCTGGAGATATTCAAGACCTGCCTGAATGTCTTCCTTTGAGATCTGGTATAGGTGATCCTGCTCTGGCAGGGGGGTTAGACTGGAGGAATTTTCCAGGTCCCTTCCAACCTCTAACATTCTGTGATTCTGTGGCTCTTCTTGCCCCTTGCTAAGAGATGCTGCTGCCATTAGGTCCCTGTGAGTGGAAGCAGCAGGGCAAGGAGCATGTTTCTTACTGTAGGTGAGCAGCACAGGAATGAAGGTTACTGTTGTCTCTGCAGCACACCTAGGGAAAGCAAAATCTGGACCAGAGTAACATAGGGCATACAGGACATTGCACAAAAGGTTGCATCCCTGCACCATGGAGTAGCTACTCACACAGACTTCCTCTTGTTGATTGATTACATTTATAATCATGCTAATTAAGCTTGGTCTTCAGAGCTTCTCAGGCAGAGGAAACAACAAACCTGATACTAAACACATTGGTTACACTTAAAAATAGGGAAACTGCCAATAAATCTATCCCATAAGCCAGAATCTCTTGAAAAACAGCAAGGGCATGAAAAAGCAAAACGTATTTGATCACCAAAATTAGGGATTTAAGAAAAATTAGATTTAAAAAAAAAATAAATCAGAAGTATAGCATTTGTCCCTGAGTGGTTTGAATTACAGCTGATAACAACAATGCAGAAAAGCAGATTTGTCAGATAGGCAATTTTTCTATTTAAGAACATGATGGAAAATATAATCATATCAGAGGATGTATATAAGCTACACTGTTGTTTAACAGCAATTAATAGTGGCATGAAAATCAACCACAGCATTCCTATAACTTGAAATAATTAACACCTTATAATTTGCATCCAAAAACTCTTCCTGTGAGCTGACCACATAATGCATTGAGCTTGCTGGCCAGAGTTTATGCTGCCTGATATTAGTTACTCAGTGAAAGGCACCCAAAATAAAATGGTATTATATATAAAAAGGTTAGACATAAGAACAACAGGGAAGAAAAAGGAGAAGAAATTAAAGCTTTTGTGACTGCAGCTCGTAGCCTTGCTGAATCTGGGACTGTCAAGGACTTTGGTTCATCCTAGACCTGCATATCCTCAAAGTTGTATGCCACTGTAGGCTTTTCTTAAATTTTCCTTGATATTTCTATGCTCATCAAGCTTTTGCTGACTAAACTGTCTTCTTCCATTCAGCATGTCACCAGCATCAGAATATTCCAAAAGAGGAAGCTGACTTGTGGCACTGTTGCCATACAGATGGTGCATTTGTTTGCAGCAGCAAGAGGAGTCAACACCATGAGCAACACTGAACAGTTCTGAGCATTTTTTTTGGTCCAACAGTGGCCCTTTATTCTGAGTGACAAATGTGAAAGAAGAGATCAAATCTGCCTCACACAGAAGCAGTCAGCAGGCAAGTCAGTGGAACACAGATGGAACTCAGCCATTACTCACCTTACCTGAATCTGTGGCACTTCTGCTGAAATTTCCTAGGTATAATGAATCGTGTGGGGAAATGGTCTCCAGGACTACTTCATCTAATAAAACCCATAAGGCATCCCCTTAATTGTCAGAAGATGAAAATCTGAGAAAACAACAGACTGTATCTAATAAAGCAGAAGCATCAATTGCCTGCTGCCTTGTTTTGACACAACACGCTGTAAACAATTCCACAGCAGCAGCAACAGCTGCATCCTCCAGTCTGGGAACAACACTCACTCAAGAACCACTGTAGTCATAAAACCCAAAGGCAAGCAAGTGAAAAAGATGCTTTAGCAATTACTGCCTGCAAACCTTCCAGTGAGTATTTACTCAGCCTCAGAGGCAGGTTATCATCTGCTCAGTGTCTACTGTGGATCTGAGTAGATACTTTCAGACCATTGTACAGGGACACAACAAGAAATAACAGGGGACAGAAAAGCTGTCCTCAGAGATATGTGGCATACCTTGGCAACCACTATCAACAGGTGTTTGGGAGGTTTGTTTCTGGGGTTTGGGGTTTGTCAGTCTGGTTTGAGAGTTTTGTTTTTTATTTTCAGAGGCTCCCTTCCATGCTTGTAATGAATGGCTTCACCACTTGGATTGACTTTGCTGTTTTTTTTCCACAGCTTTTTCCACTGAATTCATCCCCAAACCACCTGGAAATGCTGCTAGCAGGATTTCTGATGTGAAAAGGCTGAACGACATCAACATATGACAACACTACTATTTAAATCTGCTTGATCTGTGCATAAAGTGAGCTCCCAGCACAAGGAAAGAAATTCAGCAGTGCCACCTCAGTGTCTGGAACAAAGGAAAGCACTGCTAGAAGATGTTTTAATCTTTGTTTCAATGAGAAAAGTCATCCTTACTGCTGCTCACAGTACTGCAGAGCTAGAATGAGAGAAAAATAGTGGTGAAGGCCTTATTGGTCAAAGGCAACTTGGGTCAGCTTATGAGGGTGGGCATAAAAATTGCAGTACCTACAGGTCTGTACAGGTGAAAGCAAAATTCCAAGCACAAAGTCCTAATGACAGAAGAAGAGGTAAGGTGCAACTGAAAAGGGGTTGGTATAAAGGATACAGAAATGAATGGCATGGTTTGCTGAACAAGGGCACCTTTAATGGTAATGCAGCAAGAAAGAAAAGGAATTTTGGGCATATAGAGAAAAAACCCATCAGGAATTACCTTACTTTAGAATGTGGGAAGCAGTGTGACAGTTGTTGGCCTATTGCACCTGTTCCTGGTGTCCATGATTTGTGTAGCAAGAGGACTGCTGACAAACTTGAGAACTTAACATCCTTACAATGAGTGACCATTTTGTAAGCCTCATGTACTCAAAATCAGAGCTTGGATAGGGAGCTGGAAAGAGGAGGTTTAATAAGTGACAAATGCTGTGTTTCAAAGTTGAATTTCAAGTGAGTCAGGCAGTCACTTTTGACCTAGGTCAAATAAGAATGAAGCTGAGGAAGTCCATGTCCTCCTTTACAATGCAGTTGGGCACCAGTGATCCATTCTTATGCTGTAACCTATGAATTTTCCAGATCACAGCAAATCAAGGTTTTTTAGCTTCTTCAAAGGCAATTGTGCAGTGAAGTGAACATTAACTATTGAATAAAAATACAAAATATTTATGCATTTGGTGATCTTTCAACTGCAAAACATTCAGTGCCATTCTTATGAAAAGAAAATGATCATTTACATACCAGTTGCAAAAGCACTTCGATATCCTTCAGCTGTTGCTGATCTACCTAATGATTTACTGACTAAATAGGACTGCTCATTCACTTCCTAAAGACATCAAGAAAAGATTGCCAAAGGAAGATGAGTGCAATTTGTTTATTACAAGTGCAGAGACAGAGACCTACTTGTAAAATGTGGCAGTGGAGTTAAATCTTTATGGGCAAGATAAAGATTAATGAAAATGAAAGATAAAGAGTAATAAAAGCAATTACACTGCAAGCAGAATGTTAAAGAGTGCTTTCTCTAGTTTAAGAAGATGTTATTTGAATGCTATCAGGTTTTAGCCACCTTTTTGTGTTAATATAAATCCCAAAGTACAGCTAGTTTGTTTCTTTGCTCCCGTATAGATATTTTATTTCTCTGGGTTTGAGTAAAATCTCAAGATGAACATTTATAACAGTAAGAAATTTGGGGAAATTTGCCATCAAGGTAAATGAGGAATTTTCTTAAAGCATACAAATTTCCTTGGAACACTTACTCAGGTTTTTCAAAAGCCACGATATGCATTTCAGTCACTCTCTCAGTTCTCAACATGTAGCACCTGATACACACTGTTCTCCATTAAAACCAAAGATGAGATCAAATACAAGAGAAAATCATCCCAGCATCAACAGTCACCATACACCAGCTCATCTACAGAACCAGTAAGCTTTAAGTCAGAAGGGAATTTGAGGTAGTTGAGTTTAGTTTAGCCTGGGACAAAAGAATCCACTCACTCTCTCTCACATTTGCCCCACCAGAATATTTCTGCAGGTGTTCACCAAGACCTAGATCATTCGAGGTTAGTTACCCTGCAGTGTTTATAGCATGGTCAGCCATGGCTGCTTAAGAACTGGCTGTGTTGTTGCTGTAGTAAATACAACCTTACCTACCCTATTTCATGCAAAAGAGTTGCAAAGAATTGGCACATTGCACCTGCTATGACTGCAATGCCACTGCTCAAGGTGGGAAAATAAAGAAAACAGCAACATAACTGAGAATGAGCCTAAAGAGGATGCCTCTCCTCCAGAGCACAGCTTGCTCTCCTGGATGGAGCCATGCCACAGCCACGGGGCCCTTTCTCCCTCCTCCGGGGTTCAGGTGAGGACTCTGGCAGACCTCTGCTGGTTTATGGCAGACAGAGATGAACATGGGGTACTATGGGGTACTGCAGGGAAATGACTGAGGGACTTGACCGTCTCTCCTACAGACAGACTGAGAGCCATGGGGCTGCTCAGTCTCGAGAAGACTGAAGGGGATCTGATCAATGCCTATAAATACCTGAGGGGTGGGTGTCAAGTGGAAGGGGACAATCTCTTTTTGGTGGTGTACAGTGATGAGATCCCAATTTGGGCCAGGAGCTTACCTGAGACTGGAGGACAGAAATGACTCTTAGCTCTTTCCAGGAGTAAGAATGAGGACACTGCACACTGACTGGAAGTTGAAAGAGAAATTCTCTGTACAAGAGCATATATACAAAAGGCAAGCAGGCAGAATGAGTACAAACTCCATTAAGCCCAAACTGGCCTTCTAGAATCCTCCAACCCTTCAACTCTCAGCCTGAGGGAAGGCTGAAACTGCCCTCCCCAGCCGGGGCCTACAAGGCCTCAGTGGGCTGCAGTGGCACAGCTCAATTCCCTGCCAGCCTTTTCCCACAGGAACCATGAGATAAGGGTGGGTGCTGCTGCCAGAGAGAAGGGAAGGGGATCAGCCAGGCACTGCTTTTTAAGCAGTGATACCAGAAGATGGAACAGAACAACAATATTACCATACCCTGGGAGGAGCAAGTCCATCCCCCTGGAACAGGCCCCTGTGGTTTTGTTAAGGGGCACTCAGGATCCCTCACACCACCACATAAAGAACAACAGATACAAACTTGAACCTAGAAGGTTTCAACTCAACAGGAGGAGAAACTTCTTCATGGTGAGGGTGACAGAGCCCAGGGACAGGCTGCCAGAGAGGGCTGTGGAGTTTCCTTCTCTGGAGACTTTCCAAACCCACCTGGATGCATTCCTGAGTGATCCTGCATTTGGCAGGGGACTCGATGATCTCTGGAAGTCCCTTCTGTGATTCTGTGAAGGCTTCTCGAAACACACAACAGCAAAAGGAATCTTCACAGTGTGCATGGTTGGTTTAGTCCCTCAGACCTCCTATGTGCTTATCCACTTGCACTAAAGGTTTGAGATGACTATAATAGGAAATGCTCCTATAATAAACACTACCACCAGCGGTAGTGCTTAGGGATTTACTAGGTACAAGTTAAGCAGGATAACTCCTAGGCTGAAAAATCAACACGCAGGCCTCAAACTAATGGTTAAGAGCAACCCTTCTGTTGCTATGAAAAGCATTGTGCCTATATAATTTGAACTAGTGTTTATCTAGGACTAATTAACTGCTAGCAGGCCTGGTTTATGATGCTTTTTTGATCCTTTCATTTGTCTCTCCTATATTGAACATAAGCTTTGCATTTGTATTTTCAGTGCTCTCACAGCCTACTTTCTCCCTTATCTGTTTTCTGTCATTGAAAAAAAACAAAACTGGTGCAAGTTTGATTAAACTTCTGTGGACACATTTGTTTTCTTCCATGTCCTCCTCCTTGTTGGAGAAGTTTTCTTTCAACAGCCACAAAAAAACAACTAATTTTCTTCATCAAATCCTACCTTATGTCTTCTTCACCATGATGTACACACAGAAACAGAAGTTAGGCTGACCTGCCATCCCAGCTGATCAATAGTCTTATTGTTTCCCTCATCTGTCTGTAGCCATCTGCTCTCTTTGTCTTTTGCTTTGGAGCTCTTCAGGGCAGGAATTATCTTTTTGTCCTATATTTCTATACAGTATAGCTTCATAATCTTAGTCCAGGATTAAGGCTGATAATCCAATGGCAATTATAACAATGGCAAAAATTGCCAAAAATAATGGTGATTTTTTTGCTCAAAGTTCTTTGTAGATTTTATTTCTTTTAGTGTAAGACTTAGAAATATGAGGCATCTTGGGGAAAAAAATATCAATTTTACTGGTTTTTCAGTGACTCTGAAAAAAGGTGTAGAATAGCAGTAGATGGGAATATTAATTCAAGTACTTTAATATAGGGCTGGATCAGGCTCAGCAGGTCTGACAGCCTCTCTCCATTGTAACTCCTACTAAAGGCAGCAAAAGGACTCTCATGGGGAATGAATCAGGCCCTATAAGCCCATGAGCAGCATGCAAGAGAAGCTATGCTACCGCCTAGCAAGATTGGTGGCTCAGCTAGAGGACCACTAGTGGCATTTTTATGGTCATCTCTAATTCAAATGTGCCACATTTTTGCTGTTTATTTCCTTTTTAAGGTGGAAAAAAAAAACAAACAACAAAACACCAAATAAACCTCCACAGGGTTATAATAATAAAAAAAAAAAATCCATGATTATTTCCACAGCAACTGTAATTCAGGCAGACTGCTGTGAACCACAAATGTGAAAATACACGTTTTACAGAGTGTCTATTTACGTACGGGAAGGCCTAAATTCCAGTTGCTGCTGGGAATCCTCGTTCCAGTGTCCTCTCTGCGCCTACGTGCTGACTTGCGAGCCCGGAATACGCATGGGGGGGCGGGCTGGGGAGGGTGGGGTAATTTTCCCTTGCAACCGAGCCCTCAAACTGTTTAGAATTTGCCCGTCTTTTTTTTTTTTTTTTCCCAGCGCAGCTCCAGCACGGACTACCTGACTCAGCTCCCCAACTAGAGCCACAGCATCAAATTTCCCAACCCACTTCATTTGAAAGCCTGCCAAGATAGGTGAAAGACCTTATAAATATGTAAAGCAGGAAGTTCAAATTACACAGTGATGTAAATTCCCAGTGATTGATGCCCTTTTAAAAACAATTGAAGAAAAAAAAAAAAATTAAAAAAAGCAAACCAAAACCCAAGCCCAATTCCTGCAGAAAACCCAAGGCTGGCAAATCCGCGCTGCTGCCCGCGGTGTCTGGCGGGGCCGGACAGAGTTTAGGCGATGCCTGCTTACTTTTCGTGGGGATTTTATTTTGGATTTCTACCACTTCCTGGAGGCCGGGGGGGGGAGGCACAGTGGGAGGAACCAAAAAACTCAGTGCCACAGCCATTTTGTTTGTGGGCAGCATGGTAGAATTCTGTCAGTCAGTATAAGGAGGGGTTTTTAAAACAGTATTTATGGAAAAACTATCCCTGTCGTAACGGATGTATCTGTTGAATTTAGTGTTCATTTAGTTCTTTCGTAAGGTAGGTGTTTATATTTGTAAGTAAATCGAGTATTTGTTGGGATTCGNGTTTTGCAGTGTCACCGAAAACCAGAGCTAGACTTTGGTCCTGTGTGTTTCAAAGGCGGGTGTAAAATGGCACACTGCATTTTTCCAGGCGGCGATGGCGGGGGCAGCGGGGAGGGGTGGTGGTGGTGGCCGCTGCCCGCCGAGTCCATCGAGCCGCCCGCCGGCCCTGGCAAAGGTGTGACCCCGGCGGCACCAGGTCCTTCCCCCC
>VWYK01110679.1:0-10663 GCA_013399775.1 Semnornis frantzii
AGCCTGTTCCAATGTTCCATCACGTTCACAGTAAAAAAATTCCTATGCCTTGAATATGAACAGTTTAGTGAAATTGTGGTCCTCTGAAAGTCCCCTGCAAAACTGAGTGCAGAAGAATGGGTGGAAATATTGTCTTCTGAGAAATGTTATCTTGTTTTGAGCATAAGTTTGGAAAGAGGGACACATCCTTTCTCATTAGGCTGGTAAAGATCACTCTGTCAGTAAGTGGCTTCACAGTGGTTGTTTGCACTTCCAGAAAGATCCATTACTGTTAGGAGCTTGTGAAAGAGAGTATTGTGATACCAGGGCTCTCATCCCTGCAAATAAGAGTGAAGATTTCCTAAAAGCTTACAGAAACAGGGTAGAAAGAAGGTTAAATATTTTAAAAATTACAATAAAAGTGCATTGTCATTTCTGCATGAAAGACTTTTGCTTCCCTTCAAATAAGAAGTTGCCTGATCTGAAATGAACGCGCCAAATCCACTTCTCACTTCTATGAAACTGCAATACATCTCTCTCTTTCTCTGACATTTCTTCTTTCCTCTTGCTAAAGGCTATATTGCATTGGACTTTTTCCAGTGCACTTGTATCTCTTTAGATTCGCCCATCAGCTTCAATATTATTATTATTCTTGCAACTCTTTATGATATCATTTGTGCCAAGACTTCAGTGCAGATCAGCTGTGTGGCCACAGAAGTCCCCTGGTGATTTTGGAACCGATGTAAATTTCATTATGGTGTGTTTTTTTTTTTAATCCCTGAAGCCCAAGCATAATTGTGCTGGAATAACTTGTTCTTTCTCTCACAAATTCAGTTTCTAGTTTAGATGTCATCCCTTTGTGCTGTCCAATTGAAAATCTGGCTGGCATTTTAAGTGGCGGTGCCTTTCTCTATAGAACCATAGAATAACTGCAAAGGGTTAACCCTCCTGGATGGGGGGAGTGGTCAGAACTTGACCCCAGGTCTGCTTGACCCCAGATGTGTAGTGTTTAGCCCACTTCCACTGCCTATCTGGGCCCACTGTATAAACAGAGGAACTTCCTTTTGCTCTCCCTCTCCTGACCTGCCTACCTGCTTGATACCACTCTTTGTTCCTGCTGTTCCTGTCTCACCACCTGGCCAGTCTCTACCACATGGTGAACATCCCTTCCATCCATTGCCATCCATCTGGTTGCATATATACTTTGTATCTTGTTTTCCCTTCCCTATACCTATTTGTAACTCCCCTACCTTAAATACCTTTTATTTATTGTTAAAGCTTTTCTTTGAACTTCCAAATAACACCCAGACTGTTCTTTGGGTATTTTTACCCTTTCTCTCTCCACATCTAATTCCTTTCTTTCCAAAAGGGTGGGAGAGGGAAAGGCATCCTACTATTATTGTATTAGTTTCTGTTAGATATAATTTGAGTCCCCTGGGAAGCTTAAACTCAAACCAATACAATAACTTAGGTTGGAAGGGACTTCAGAAGATTGCCAATGCAACTTGTTCAAAGCAAAGTCATCTTTGAGATCAGATCAGGTTGCTCAGCATTTTGCTCTCCTCATTGACATAATTATTTTAATAGATTCAGTACCACTTTATTATTTGTAGTTTCCAAGCAATTGTAACACAATGCTTTGCTTCCAAATTTGAATATGCAGCATGATCATCCATAATGCTCCTATTGCTCCAAAAGTTTTTACACAGAAGATTGATTACTAATGATGCAGTAGCTTATGTTGCACTGTTCACTAGTTCTTTTATCATGTAATGTAATTTTAGGTGTCACTAACCCCACTACTTGGATTATTTTGCCTGCTTATAACAGAGAAATGGCACCACAGTGAAGTGGCTGGTACTTGAAATGCATGTGACTGTGCAAAAGCACAGAATGAGACCCATGAATCAAAATCAGACACATAATTGTTATCTTATAAAAATACACATTTTTTTTCACTTTAAAAGTTAAGCATGTTTAATAAATGCTGGCTTGGTAGGCCTAAGCAGGCCAAATAAGCTTATACATGTCCTGGCTTTCCCAGACATCTTTTTCTGCTCTCCCTTACCCTGTTTTGGGGAGAAGCAACCACAGGAAAGAGGACAAAGAACCTGAAGCTACTGAGTCTAAGGACCCTGGCCCTTTGCAGCCTGTGGAAACCAAGGTACATAGGCTCAGCTTGTGCATGCCTTGTGCAAGGCTGTGTTCTACCCTAAAAAAAATGGTAAAACAATCCTATGGCTTCACTTAATATGGTCAGGCTTGGCTAACTGCCATTCTGATTGGCTGTTCTGTGTCCAAAGNCACAGCCAGCCTGACATTGTGCCAAGTCTGCCCCTGGCATTGCATCCTGCCTGCCCATCTGCAAGGCTGCTACTGAATGGGGAGTCAAGAAGAACCAGGTCAGAGACTGTACCAGACTCCAGCTGCCTGAGAAAAGAGCCTGGGAAAGCTCCAAAGCCTCTAAAGTCTTTGAGACCACTGACAGCAACTCCTCCACGTCCTTTAGGTAGTGTCCAATAATATTTTGTGAGTAAATACTTCAAGCCTCTTGCAATTCACCATTGCCTTCTGCCATAAGCAGAAAGGAGCTCCTTGGGTCCATCTAGTGGACAAGTGGAGTATTGACTGCAAGCGGTACACTGACTCAGCAACCTTCTGTTCCAGTTCAATTGAGTTCAATTCATGCTATATATCATTACTACTTATTGCTAGATCCTGTTATAGCCTTTATAAAGTTACCATGACCAATGCTTATTATTAAAATGAGTGATAGGGGTGGAGAGATTTCTGAATATTAATAAATAATATTAAAATTTGGAAAATATCTTGCATTAATTAATTACCCCTCCACTACAAATGCTAATTACAGGTAAGTGTTAAACTGATCATTGTACTCTCCACAAATTGTAGCTGAAAGAGGCCACATTCCTATCAGGGAGGAGAAAGAGGAAGAAACCCAACTGTCTAAGCCAATTGTCATGTTACTTGCCACGTATTTATATGAGTGATATGTTTAACCTAAAATAAGTACAGGAGTCCAGCACAAGTTTCAGAGAAAATAACTGGCAGTGTGCTTCTCTGCTGTTCAAAAGGCTTGGATTTCAGGACAGTAGAGGAAGCAAATGTTTTGAAATCTTTTAGAGAAAACTACCATCCACTGAATTATATACCAAGTGGCTCTGAAAGACTGAAGAAAAATATGTTTTTTTCTTTTTCTTATTTAGCTGTCACATCAGCTTTTGTTTCCTCTTCTTTTCAGTCAGTCTTCAGATTGACTCCTTTATATAGTGAAGTTTTTAGCTCCAAGGTGTTACAAACCCACTGAAGTGGGTCTTGGTGATGAAAATGCTGAGCAACGTTTGCAGCTTGCCAAAGTGGCACATCTGTCCCTGTAAAAGCTGAACTGTGTTGTGGAATAAGAAGGTCATTGCATAACACACTGAGTCATAGAATGATGAAACTAAGGCAAAGCAAGGGAGGAGAATTTGCAAAATGAACCTGGCCTGACCTAATTCTATTTGTACAGTGTTTAGCTTTCAGGTGTGTAATCTATGTAACATACCAGTTAAGAAGGTAATGAAAAACTAATATGTTTCCTTATATAGCTCTCTTCTAGCACAAATTACAGTCATGTGATGAGGCATTAGCTCCTGCTCCTTTTAAAATACTTTTTTAGCTATTTATACTTCTCAGGCCCTCTCAGGATCACCTACAATACATTGTAATTATTGTTTAGTAATATCATAGGAAGTAATCCTGCTAGAACTCAAATATATTCACTCACTCTCTCTCCTTAAGTGTTGTCTCTTGATAACTCATTCAAAAATGGGAACTGACACCTCATCTATTTGTCTCCCCTAATCAAATTATTTTCTTCTCTCATAGGCTGCTACTCAGAGGAAATTGCATTTTACTGTGGTTTGGATGTCTTGTGAAGCCTTGTTACAGACAAAGGGGTAGTTGGATGTGTAAAGGCTCAGTTTTGCCCTCATAAAAAGGGAAACTCAATTTTGTTTGCCTCAGACTGAACTCCATAAAAGTTGCATGAGGGCAAATAGAACTGAATAGAGCTGCTTTCAATTTTGGTTGCTTAAACGTTTAGGTGATGATAATAGTAACAACTTGTGTAAAAGAAGAACAAACAAACTTAATGAGTTCTTCTTTGGTGTAATTTCCTCCTTTACAACTCAGTTTTCCATAGCCCTGCTTGTTATCTTACCCGAATCTACCACTCCAAAATATTTATCCCAAGTTATCATTCCAACTTGAAGATATTCACTAGAAATAATTTAAGTCTAGGATATTCTTTTTAATGCAGGGAAATGGGCCTTTTATTTTAAAAATTTTCAACAGTCTTCAGGCAGTCTTCAACAACCCTCCACAGTGGAAGAGCCTTGCTTAAGTCTCTATTCACTGCAGATTCTCCCTCTAGCTAATGGGAAGAGAGGGCCTCTTGATGGAAAATAATTTAGTCCTCTTCACACCTGAATCACCTTTGTGGACCTATATTCACCTACCAGTGAGAGATAGAGTCCACTTTCAGTAACCTCCCCAAAGAAGAGGTGTACAATTGTGACAGGGTACACCCAAGTCCCTGCCCCACCAGAGGTTTGAATGGGGCACAAAACTGTTTTGCTCTCCCCCACCTCTGGCTCCAGGGGTTTGGAATGTGGAAAGAAGTAGGTGCGAAGTAGCCCTGTGGGCTTGAAGGAGGAAGAGCAAATCGCCCCAGCATATATATATGGCAACTGGACACATTGTCTAGTTGGACCTTGAGGGGGACCTTGAGGGGGATCTGGAGCGGGACACTGAGTCAGACCTTAGTTAGACCTTGAGGGGCATCTGGAAACCGGGTGAGAAGAAAGTGCACAGTCCTCAATTTCAGACTGCTGCATCCTGACTTCCTACTGCAGGGACCTGCCTCTGCTGTAAACCACTGTCATTGGTGGTGGCCTACCATCACGAGTGGGCACACTGCTGAGCAGCCTGGCTGGGCCTTGTGCTGGCCCATGCTCTGTGCCCGTGGCAGCAGTGTCTGCAGTCAGTTTGGACCCTGGCAGGTTTACTTGCATTGGATCCTGTGCCATGTTGATGCATCTCTGGATTACAATTTGCAGTTCCAGACGCTGCTGCAAAAGACAGTGCCACAAAGGAGCCAAGGGACCAGCTCCAAATTCCTACTTCACTGCCATGAGTATCACAGAAGTTCCCTAGGGCTCTGGGCTGCCTTTTATTTGTAAGTGAGGCAAAGCTGTTTTGTAGCAAACCTTTTCCAATGCTCTGATTTTCCTGAATTACTATACTCCCTATAAGCATCCTTATGAAGACCTTCCTGAATGAATTTGAACCCAATCTAACTGATTTGTATAGAGTTTGTGGACTGGGCTGTGGGCAGTTTGATTCTGACTGTGTTTCAAAGATCTTCATGAGGATCTTTTTAGACACTAGATTGTTTCCTACTTAAGCAGGTTTGTAAACCTCTGTGAAACACAGAAAAAGAAGGTGAAGATGTTGGAACAGTTATAAACTCCCCTCCTAGGACCTATTCAATGCAGCTGTGAAAATCAGGTTTAGGGTTTTTATTTTGATTTATGGTTTATTTGATTTTTTAAAGCAAGCTTATTTTCTTTTTTTCTTATTTCAGGGAAAAATAATCAGGTTCTCAGGTACTTGCAATTATATCTTTTCATTACTTTAATGTGGAAAATCTTAACTACTGAGTTTGTTCTTTACAAAACTGACTCTCATGAAACAAAACCCCCCAAAAAACAAAACCTACACCATGTCTTTAGTGCCTGTGTAAACCCACAAAGCTCAGTGGGTTTTTTTTCTATTTAATACAGTGTCAGATGATGTTGATTGTATGTGTGATGCAAAGATTTGAGTTCTCACATCAGATGTGTGGCTGATTTAGCATCCTCAGGAAAGAGTCTTCAGTAAGAACAACTGTAGAGTGTATTCCCTGATTCTTCCCCACTGGCAATAAACCTTCCTTTTATTGAGCTGAACTGGGGACTGTGCAGATTACAATTCTCTATGCTACTGAGAAAAAAAGGAAAACAAACAAACAAACCAACCCAGTCATGCTCTCTTTGAAGTGGTTGAATGAAAAGAGTGAGTTCTACATGTTGCAAAACCAAACATCACAAATCCTTAGGCTATTATACTTACATTTAGGAAAGATTTATTTAGATTCTATTGGGACTGCAAAAAGAATTCTTCAAACTTGAAAGATGGATGCCAGTTACAGCAGTATAATTAATATGTATAATTAATTTTAGTAGATTTCTGTTTCCTTTCAAGGTTGGATGTTTTTCATCTTTGCTATGATCCACATGTTTCTGTGATTTTTGATCTGCAACGTTTCTTATTGCAGAAAGCAAGATTTTCCCACTGTTGACAGAGAAGTAGAAGCAGTTCACCAGTTCTCCTCTGTCGTGGTAGGCCTGGGCAGGCCAAATTGGGCTTGTACCTCTCCTGGTTTGCCCAGCCATGTTTTTCTGCTCTCCCTCCTGCTGTTTTGGGGAGAGCAACCGCGGGAAAAGGGACAAAGGGCCTGGAGCCACTAAGTCTGGGCTCTGTGGCCTGCCCAGACCCTGCTGTAAACAAGGTGCACAGGGTTGCCTTGTGCAAGGCTGTGTTCTGCCCAAAGAAGGGTAAAGCAGGCCTATGGCTTCACCCAAGATGGGTAAATCTTGGCTAACTGCCATTGGATTGGCTATCCTGTGTCCAAAGGCCCATTGGTCTCAGGCTGTATTGGATGAAAGGAGATGAGCAGGGAGCACAGAGGCCTTTGCCATTCCAAGGTGTGTCTGTGCCTGCTGCCTCTGATCCCTCCACGCCTTTGGCCTGCACAGCNCCAGTTCATATCGAGTTCAATTAATGTTTATATTTAATAGTTATCTCTGGATCCTGTTATAGCCTGTACATAGTTTCCATGATGTTGCAAGGAGCCTGTTAATATTATTATTAAATGGTGATGGGGGTGATGTGAGTTCTGAATATTTAATATTAATAAACTGTTAATATTTTTAAATATCATCTCTCATTAATTAATTACCCCATCCCCGTCACATCCTCTACAGAAAGGGACAGTTTGCTACAGACTCTGTGAACTCCAGTCTCTATCTGAAGGGAAAGTGACGAGAAGGAATAAAACACGGACACCAGAGATTCAGTGTGAATCATAAAGCGGTGACAACTTTATTGCGAAGCTTGCACGATTTTATACACTCTTGATAATGTATTCTCTAGATTACATGCTGATAGGTTAAAGCCTAAAGGGTCACATTTGCATGGTACACCTACTTTCGATTCCTCGGTGCTCCTACTTTCAGTTCCTCACTCAAGCTTGCCTCTCTCTATTACCTCATTCTGACCAGTTTAGACCAGATTCACCTCCTCATTCCAAGTTGTTACCAGTTAGCAAGGACACAGTGACCTTGCTGACAGCTGCACTTTGAGCTGAACTGAATCATAGTCATGTCAAGGGCCTACTGAGACCTACTCATGTCAAGATTATCAGCACTTGATTTCTCTGAATAGGTATCATTCTGCTGGCCCACCAACTGCATGTAGTCAGAATGACCTCTTTCTGCTAACCATTCCCCAACAGGAAAGGTCTTCTTTTTTGTTGAATTTTTTTTTTTTTCCTTTCTTATTTTCCAGACAGCTTTGCTGATCTGTTTCTTAATGGGCATTGCTTCCAAATATGAATAAAGCATCCTATGCCTCTATATTCCTTCCAGCTTACTAAGAGAAGCTTATCACTGATTTCAGGCAATTCACATGGAACATGCTATGATGCTTTTTTAACATAGTGGAACCACTGATAAGGAATATTCGTTTTTTCCCCAATTACAATTTGCTGCACTCTTTTGTAGTGAAAAACAAGCATTTTTTTTTCAAAAGTATGTGAGCGATGTGAAAAATAGGTGGAGCTTATCTGCTGCCAAAATGACATCACATTGGTGCTCTCACCAGGGCAGAGTAGAGGGGGAGAAGAAGCTCTCTAGATCTGCTGGACACACTTCTCTCGAGGCACCCTAGGATACCATTGGCTCTCTTGTCCATAAGGGCACATTGCTGTCCAATGGAGAACTTGCTGTCCACCTCCAAGATATTTCTCCACAGAGCTGATTTCCAGCAGGGCAGCCCCCAACCTGTACTGGTGCCTGTTGTTATTCCTCCCCATACACAGGACCCAGCACTTGTCCTCACTGAACTTCATGAGATTAGCCTTCACCCAGCTCTCCAGCCTGTCCAGATCTCACTGGATGACCGCACACCCTGACAGGCTGTCAACCACCTCCTCAATTTTATATCAGCAAACTTGCTGAGGGTACACTCAATGCCCTCATACAGATTTTTGATAAAGCTATTGAACAAAACTGGACCTGAGGAACACTATTGGCCATAGACCTCCAACTTCACTCTGTGCCACTGATGACAATCCTCTGAACTCTGTTGTGGATTCAGTTTTCAATCCACCTTACAGAAAAATTGTCTATGCCACATGTCCCGAGCTTATCTAAGAGATAAGTTATGTGAGACAGCATCAAAAGCCTTGCTGAACTCAAGGTCTGTGACATCCACAGCTCTTCCTTCATCTACCCATCTTCTGCTCTGCATAGGAAACTCAAACATAAAACTGCTAGGAAACTGACAGTACAGCAGCAAGACAAGTAAATGATTACAAGCACTCTGGGTTACGTGTAACACAGTTTATGTCCCAGAATATGTCTTCAGTTCAACATTAAGGAAGGAAATCTACAATTAACAGATCAATAACAAAGGAAGAAATGAAGAGATTTAAAATACAGAGCTCTTGTAAAGATAATTTCTTTCCATGTAATCTTCTTAGCATGGGTTTTTACAATGATGTGAAAAACAAAGGCTGATGAAAGATGTTGTACATGTGGTTTTAATTTTTCCACTAAAGCAAACTTTAACATATATTAGAAGCTGCTTAGGCTCAGCATTTTAATCTGGCTTTTTTGGAAACAAACAAAGCTAGTAACAATTTTAGAGGGAACTGCTGGGGAATTGCAAAACATTTAAGAAAGTAAAAAAGGCTCAGACTGGTTGTGATGGTTTGGGAGTTCCCTGCCCCCTCACACTTGTAAAATGACCCAGACTAAAACTCAGCCAGCTGGGAGTTGAGATGAAGCTCTATTTACAGCTCAGCACAATGTACAAGCAAATATATACAGTATANAAAACAGCACACTGGTTCAGCACAACACCAAAATGTCCTTTGTGTACATTCTTCTCTAACAAAATCTAACACCATAATCATAATTTTTGGGGAGACTCCTTGCACTCAGAATCACTGTTTCACTGTGTCTCATCCACATATGCAGGTAAGGTTAAGATCTCTTCAAACCGCCTCAACTTCAGTTTATTTATTTTCAATGCCTGTTGTTTTTTAAAGATCCTCTACAGTGTGCAGGGATTATTTTTTCAGTTCAACAAAAAAAAAACCTCCTAGCTTTGGAACATTTCAGTATGGAAAAACTATCATAGCTATATGCATGCCTCTGGGTTTTTCAGCTGTAACTGCAACAAAGATTTCTAGTTTCCAGAAATTGCCAGGAGCAGAGGGGATAAAGATCATAGTTAGTTTTGATAACCCTCATCATCATTCTTCTGTGGCTACAAGGATACATTTATTTGTACGAGCTGTACCTTTTGCCTGCTCTGTGGCAATTTTTACTCCTCAGAACAGCCATTTAATTTTCAAAGGGAGATCTCAGAAAATCAAACCAGTTTTGAATAGTTGACCTACAGTGCTTGTAAGTCAAGACCACCAAAGCAAAATGGGTATAATGTGTATATTAATAAAGGGAACTCTGTAAAAATGGACCTGAGACAATTTAGCAGTACAAGAAGTCTTCAAATACTTGAAACACGAATAATGCAGTTTTTTTATTGCTCAAAACAGAGGACAGGCATTAATTTGCCAATACTGTGAACTGTGAGACTTAAGGAAGAACATTAACAACAATTCTTACTCATTTTCATCCAGCAGGCCACTCTCAACAGAACTTGCCCAGTTTTGATTTTTTCAGGCATCTCTTGTTTGAGATAGAACTGCTTTTTAAGACAATACTGTTCACAGGATAAATTGTGTTTCTGGGAGGTATTCAAGTTCAGGAAGACCTGTTTTGTTTCCTGGTTTTGCTGCTGAACGACGTACTGTGCACTTGGAACATTAGGCCCCATTGATTACCTTTGTGCTCCTTCATCCTATGACTTTAATTTTTCCCTTCTTAGTAGGCAATAGCATCCAGCTTTACAGAATGTGGTACCCAAATGTTATCCGAGGGAATTAATCCTATTCCTATAAGCCTATCACCCTCTAAGATTCATTCTCTCTTTTTCTCACACCTTGGTGTGGTGGAAAGTCCAAATTATACCTAGAATACACATCCAAGACATGTCCTAAATACCTACTTGAATAGCTCTGGGCCCCTCTTTACAGGAAGGACATTGAGTTGCTGGAACATGTCCAGAGGAGGGCAGCAAGGCTTGTAAAGGACATGGAGCTCATGACCTACAAGGAGCATGTGAAGGAATTGGTATTGTTTAGTCTGGAGAAGAGGAGGCTGAGGGGAGATCTTATCCCTCTTTACAACTACCTGAAGCAAAGTTGGAGAGGGGTAGCCTCTTCTCCTTGGTG
>VWYK01110683.1:4521-19934 GCA_013399775.1 Semnornis frantzii
AAAAAAAAAGGTTTTATGACAGAATTTTTTTTTAAAAGAAAAAACCAGCTTTACATCATGCATTCTCCTGTAAAATACTTATTTAAATAAATATTTGTCACAAGATGAATATGTTGTACTTATGGTGGTTTTTTATTATATTGTTCTAAAATACCCCTTGTTTTGTCAGGCAAATTACTCAGAAAATGAGCTTGTGTAGTGCTGGTGAGACATATGCCAAAGTATGTTTTAACCTCATAGGACAGGCTTGAGTTACCTGTGATGACATGAAACAGCTAAGGAGCTGAAGGCACTTGAGGCCAGGTGTATGACACAGCATAACCTCTGCATGCACCTGTAGATTCAGCTTTGGAACAGAGCCAGGTCATTTTTTAAAGTTAGTTTATTTGCTAAGAATTTTTCCTCTGCTGAGTCGTCTGACCTTGGAGAAAAGCAGCTGCTGGTTTTGCCAAACCAAACTTGTTTTACCATAACTAAACTGCTGACCCATTTCCTAACTGGACAACTGTGAATAAGATCATGTCTGTAAATGGCATACAAAGTAATGCATTTTTTGTCTGTCTGTCAGGAATTTATTTCTTGGGGTTAGATAATCTTCCTGCCACCAGCATGCACATGCAAATGTGCATCTGATTTATCTCCGTATGTAATAATAGGTAAAAGACATTGCTGGTTCCCCTGACAACTGCAGTTCATTACATTCATTGACCTTTTTCTCATCAGTATTTGCCTTATTGTTCAGCATAAAAAGCTCCTTGTCCTGTCAGCGAGATCTCTGCTATTTATAGGTCTTAAAGCTTTTCCTCTGTCCAGTCCAAGAAATACTACTTTTCAAAAGTCCACCCTGTCACCAGAAAACTCAATTTACATGTAAGAATTATTTGGGTTGTTCTCGAGTGTAATTTATGTATGCCACATCTATTATTCGAACGCACAGCAAAAGAATCTTTTTTCCACCTATCTTGACAGGCTCAGCTCTTCAGAGAATTTATTTTATCTCTAATATAAGAAGCTGATTCCGCTGGCACTTCTGGCACACACTTTAAACTCAAACCACAGAAGAACCAGCATGTCTATTCTTGTCTCAGAAAGATAAAATCCACGGTAGAGAGAAGAAAGAGCTACAGATACTCTGCTTGATTTTAGAAAAACATTTATAATGGAAAAGGAACAAATAACACAAACTTCTCTTTACCACTGGGTAGGGTTTCAGCTGGAGCTTCCAAAGATATTTGCCTCTCATATGTCTTTATTCTGCTATTTGTAGAGCAAGGGTGAGCCCCTTTGTTTTCCTCACTGAATCCAGTTTGTTTAAAGCCCTAGGTGTCTACAATTTCATTAACATGGCAGGACACTTTTACATGCTTTGAAGGGGTTTTTTTGTCTTAATACTTTACACATGTGTACATATTCTCTCTCTGTGTATATATGTAGCCAGGGAGAAGTCATTGCCTGTGCCTATCCACAAATAACTGATAGTCAGAAGGCATCACAACTAAAACAACAAAACACATCTGCATTTGTATTTTAAAAATGTTGTAAATGGAAGAACACATTTTACAAAGATTTCCCAGCATTTGATATGAGACAAATAGTTCAAAATGTAGTCTATGCATAGTGAACAACCAGGAACACGCACTACAAAGTGACCTTAGAGAGTGATTGGCATTAGAATGGACTGCCCAGGGAGGTGGTGGAGTTGCCATCCCTGGAGGTATTCAAGATAAGCCTGGATGGGGCACTTAGTACCATGGTCTGGTTGGTTGGATAGGGCTGGGTGAGAGGTTGCGCTGGGTGAGAGGTTGGGCTGGATGAGCTCTGAGGTCTCTTCCGACCTGGTTGATTCTGTGATTCTCTGAAGAAGTATCAACTGGACAGAATAACTACACTCAGTTTATACAGAGTTGTAGAACAGACATTTCCAGCCCTGTGGTAGTGGTTTCAGAGTAGTTAGAAGGTCTTTTGAGAAGCATGCCTGAAACAGTTAGGTACCTCTGTATCTCAACCTAATGTAGCTGGGAATGGTCCTGCTTACTGCAGGTGATTTGGACTAGATAACCTTTAAAGGCCCCTTCCAACACAGAGNAATAGACAGGAACAGTTACAGACATAGACAAGTTAAAGGCAATACAGAAACACAATCCCCCTGCCAGAAATCAGAGTCCCCAGGAGGGGCTCCCAACCACCCTTCCACCTTCTCCCCACCCCTATACCTTACCCCAAGGTTTACCTTACACACAAGGTGAGTTTGGAGGATGGGCAGGGGAGTTAGAAGAAAAGTGGTTAATTAGGTTACTCAGCAGAGAGGAGAAGCCAGAAGCTAGATTGCCTGAGACGCTGTGCCCCAGAGACACTGACTTATCTATGTTTTGAGTACTTCTGAGCAAGCCTATGAGTGAAGCAGACATCACCATTCTTTTCCTTTCACAGTCTATAATATAATTTTCTCCACTAAAATATTCCAATTAGCCTCAAACCAGCACACACTTTTAGGGTAGTTTGTGGCCTTATTAGTGTTCTAGTGAAGCTGAGATAATGTTCACTCTGGTCACGTCCTAGGCAGGATAACCTTTCAGGATCCCTGACCCAATAAATCTATTCTCCTCTGAGCTCAGTGGTTGCTTGCCTTTGGCTGCAAGTCCTCCCTCCTCCATCTTGCACTACATTACCGACTACACTCTTATCAGTCCAAGCCTCTGTGTCTCCTGTTCTGATGGATTTGATTACCAGCTATGTCCTATCTCAGTCTGCCTGGCAGGAGTTATTATGTGGGTACATGCCTGTTGCATTTCCCAATGTTTATCTGGCATTGTATGAGGATCAGTTGTCAGGAGTGCAAAAGGCATGTTAGATGGATTCTAAATTGGATACATCACTCTTATGCATAGTTGTAGATTAAAACAAAAACAAAACCCAAAAACCTTACACTGTTGCTATAAAAGTGTAAGGTGTGTAATTTTTTTCTATTTAAATTAAAAGTATTCTTTCTTTATTCTAAACCCTCCTCTCCCATCTTTCTTTTCTTTGAGAAAACAATTTCCCATGAATGCTTTCACATCATGATAGAAAAAGCTTTTTTTCTTATGTCTAATCATAATTTCCCTTATTCCAGCTCATGTTTGTTGCCTCTTTCTACTATTTTACACATGAAGAGGATCTGACTCCATTTTTTCTATATCCTCTGTTCAGGCATTTGTAGACAGTGATGATGTCTCCCTGAGGTTTCCTCTCTCCAGGCTAAAGAAGCACACCTTGTGCAGATCAAATGAACCATGCAAAAAAACAATTCTGAGCCTTAGACTTGAAGATTTTAGGATTGGAGGGTCTTACACAGCTCACTCTTGTACAACCTATCTCTTAGATTATATCCTCCATGTTATTCCAAATAATTTAATGGGGTTGGGAAATGAACATGCTCTAAAAGAGGGCCAAATAAAAAACAAAACATTGACAGGTTAGGTTAGTTTATTGAATATGAGGGATCTGAGGGAAAGCACTGATTGGAGAATACACTTCATGGTTCTCCAGCTTAGCAAAGCTTATTCTTCCAGAGGTAAGGTAAGATTGAAAATTTTACAGCTGTGGACCTATTTCAAGTAAGCCTGAAACTCTTAATGTGGTTTGAAAGTGTAGTTTACCATTCAAAAATGGAAATAACTGTTGGACTCCAAATGCCCACATCTAGAACTGTGTGCCAGAAATCAAACTTGTCACTTGAATGGTTCTGAATTAACCTGGGAAAGAAATTAATAGATTGCAGCTCCATGTTATGTTTACCTTTATTGTTCAATAACTACTTCTTCACAATCTTCTTTCATTTCTGGTAAACAGTGTAAAATCTTAGTCCTGGAAATACATTAAAATATGGAGCATTGTCTTCTAGGAAGAGAAGAAAATATAGCAGCCAAGAATAGCTTAAAACATATGTTCATAAAGGGCTGGTGAACCTCTGGAGCACCAGTGGCACATAGCAAGAATCATAGAATCATAGAATGGTAAGGTTGGAAGGGACCCCAAAGATCATCCAGTTCCAACCTCCTGGTATAGGCAGGGACACCTCCCACTAGCACAGGGCACTCAAGGCCTCCTCCAACCTGGCCTTGAACACCTCCAGGGAGGGAGCAGCCACAACCTCCCTGGGCAACCTGTGCCAGTGTCTCACCACCCTCACTGCAAACAACTTCCTCCTAACATCCACTTTCAATCTCCCCTCTGACACTTCAAACCCATTCCCCTTGTCCTGCCATTCCCAGACCTTGTCAATAGTCCCTCCCCAGCCTTCCTGCAGCCCCCTTCAGATCCTGCAAGGCCACTCCAAGCTCTCCTGGAAGCCTTCTCTTCTGCAGGCTGCAGAGCCCCAACTCTCTCAGCCTGTCCTCAGAGCAGAGCTGCTGCAGCCCTCTCAGCATCTTTGTGGCCTACTCTGGACCTGCTCCAACAGTTCAAGTTACTGATGAGGTGTCACCGCGTGGAGCAGAGAGAGAGAATTAGCTCCCTCAGCCTGCCAGCCATGCTTGATGCACTCCAAGACATGGTTGGCCTTGCAGGCTGCGAGCACACAATGCCAGCTGCACAGTACAAGCAGCACATGCATTTACTGGAATCTCAGAACTGTGGAATCACAGAACAATTTGGATTGGAAGTGACCTTGAAGACCATTCTGTCCCAAGCCCCCTTGCCACAGGCAAGGATACCTTCCATTAGATCACCTTGCTCAAAGGCACATCCAGCCTGGCCTTTGCCTTGAACTCTTCCAGGGAAGGGGCAGTCACAACACTGTGCTGAGTTCAGCACAGGGTCACTAGGGTCCTTAAGGGATTGCAACACCTTTCGTATGAGGAGAGGTCTACAGGTTCTAGACACTTTCTCTTCAAATATTTTTCTTTTGTCCTAGTTTGTGACCTGGAGGAATCACATGGAGTTTCTTTACATTATATCCATTGAGGGATGCTGTAGTACTTCAGAACAGATTTCATGAGTCATGAGAGCAGCAAGGAAAGCCTGACAATAGTCTTTTCCTTGGCAGAACACACACACAGCAACTACACAGAACTGTAGCATTTATCAAAGTAATTTTTACACATGTACTATTCTAGTGTCACCTCTTGTCTATAGCCAGAGCACAGAAGCACGAACCAAGTATTTCTAAGGAAACAAATACTGAACTTAATAAAGTGTTCAAGACTACTTTAAATTTTGTATCACAAAATAACTTGTTAGAAAAATTGGAATCTCCTGCTTAAGACATCATGTGCTGCACATGCAGTACAGCTGGACGAATGACAACGTTTTTCATAACTGAAGTATCCTTTCCTTTTGAGGTTATCCACCATTTACTTTAATTTAATCAGTATAACTAAATGGAAATAGTAGCATAATCCCTCAGAGAGTGTGTGCTTAACTTATGAAGGATTCTATAAAACATTTTTGAAAGCTGATCATTTTACCTCTGTAGATGTGAAGAGCATAGCTAAATATGAAGTCCCAGAACTAATGCAATTTCCCAGCTGTGTTTAAAATGTCAGCTTTTGTTTTGCAGAGATAGGATTAAAATAGTAAGAATAGTAAATTTTTTTTTCCTATAAATTTGTCTTATATGATATCAGATGATCACTTGTCTAAATGAGGCTGAATGACCTTACAAAATGATTTTCCATTTTCTTGGGATCACTTTGCTATGGAAGATAGGATGAGCTTCTCAGGGTAACATTAGATCAGAGTTCAGCAAATTATTATTCAATTTCTCAGTTACTTTCTATAATAATACAAAAGTCTGAAAATAGCATTTCACAATTAAGTGTTGGTTAGTGTCAAAATTGCAACTGTCAGTGCTTACAAATTGTTATATAGACTACACAATAAAAAAAAATAAAAATAAATAGATAAATAAATAAAGTAAATGGCCATCAAGTATTAGGGCTGGGCCAGTCACTAACAGGTGACAAATGCTCTTTACCAGTCCTTCTCCCTTCCCAAAGGGAAAAGAACATTAATAAGGGAGAGGGTTCATGAATTGAAAAAGAAAACTAGTGCTACTTTAATGGAAATAAAAATTAGATATATGCAAAGATATACAAAACTAATATCAAACCTAATGGCCCTGAAGACAATTAGTCACTGTCTCTGCTGATGCTGTGGCATGAGTCCCAAACTGGATTCAGCAGCAGATGGGCACCAGCTTCAGGAGATGGGTTCCGAATTCAGGAACTCATGGATTGGAATTGAAGAGATAATGGAGAGAATCCTCCTAGGTTTAGCCTTTGGAAAAAGAGGAAGAAGAAACTGACTCAGATTTATGCCAAATATGCTGCATATGGAATGGACTATTTGGTTGGTCAGTTTAGGGTCACCTGTCCTACCTACAGCTGTGGCCTTTTACTCTGCACCCCTAATGCAGCACACAAGGTTTAGCAGTGACTTTGGTCTGCATACCAGTTCTTGGTACCAAATACAATCAGACATCATCCCTTCTAGAAGCAGTGACTGCCTGTGGAGACATGATGTCAACTTCAGAAAGTGCAGGTAGAAGAGATTGAGCTGAAAAGTAAAATCAGCAAACAAAATCTGTTCTGTTCTAGCTCAGACTAGGCCAATGGCTTAATTTTACTTTCCACCACCTTCTGAGTGTGCCCTCTGTCACAAAAAGAAACTTGACTGCAAGGTTAAAACATAACACTTATTTGAGCTGTACTTTCTGGTTTAACTACAAGTCCCAAACAAACGAATTAAGCTGAGCTGCACTCACAGGTTTAGCTACAAGGCTCGAGCAAATTTTTAACGTGAACTTCACTCTCAGATGTGCCAGCATTTCAGGTTTCCACTGATACAGTAGAAGAATGCACTTAAAAGCAAGAATGTATTTTACCAACCTAAAAAGCATGCTAAATGTTACACGTGTGTTAGGTAATCACTTGGCACTGCAAACATATTTTCTTACCCCTCTAGGTAAGGGCTTTCAGTCCCAGAAAAGTGTCCTTAGTTGGTGTCCCGGCCAAGGAGGAAGAGTCTCCATATAGGCAAAATGTATTGTTGGAAAGGAGACCTTCCAGGCCTTCCATTTCTACTCAAATCTTATGGGGTTTTTTCCCTGGTTTATGTGGCTGTGTCAAGATCATACCCAAGGGGATTGTACCATCTGGAAATGTTTATCTTTGGCAACATACTGGATTTCCCCTTCATCTCTCTTTAAATATGGATGGGATTCACTCATGTGCTCCTTCCTTCCCTTTTGCTGATCTTGTAACTATCTGGATACTCAGTGTTCCTGTCTGCAACCAAGCAGAAACCCTCTAGCTTTTCTTTACCTTCTTGGGCAATTGTGTAGTGTTTGAATTGAAGCTCAGGGGACACTATTTTTTGAGGGACTTCAAGGCTCAGGTCATGTTTTGGTTCTCTGAGTGGGGCAGCATTGTGCTGTTTGGTCTATGATTTACAGAGAGCTGGGGGCTGAGCTATCACCATGAATGAGGTCACCTCTCAATCTCCTCCAAGCTCCACAGCCCCAGCTGCCTCGGGCTCTCCTCCTAACAGAGCTGTTCCATTCCCTTCAGCATCTTTGGGGCTCTGTGCTAGACTCTCTCCAGCAATTCTATGTCCTTCTTGAACTGGGAGGCTCAGAACTGGACACAGTACTCCAGATGTAGCCTCACCAGGGCAGAGTAGAGGGGCAGGAGAACTTCCCTTGACCTACTAATGACACCACTTTTAACACATCCCAGAATGGCCTTGGCTCTCCTGGCCAGCAGAGCACATTGCTGACTCATGTTCAACCTCCCATCCACTAGGACCCCCAGGGCTTTTTCTCCTTTGCTGCATTCCAACAGCTCAGTGTCCAACCTCTACTGACACCTGGGGTTGTTCTTTCCCAGGTGCCCTTGTTGAATTTCATTAAATTTCTCCCTGCCCAACCCTCAGCCTGTCTAAGTCTCACTGTCAGTTGGTGGTTTCACATTCCAGCAACGTTGAGAGAAACAACCAAGCAATCTCTAACAAGCATCACATGGTGACATTTTTCTTCCTTACCTCTAATCAGAATTTCCCTTGCTGACATAAGATAACTTGTTCAGCGACTTTGAATACATCTGAGCTAGTCCCAGCTACTGGGGCATTCAGTCAACTTTAATGCTCATTTTTAGTGATGTAGGAGCCACTCTGCTGGAGATAGAGAAACTTATTATCAGTAGTACTTAACAGAAACATGCATATCCCTACAAGTATGCCTCAGTGCCTTGACATCCTGGAGATGATTACAGCTTTGGTTTGTGTTTGGCAACTTAATCTACTGTGGGAAGTACCTAGTGTGCCTTTTATGGGGTCTTATAAGGAAATAAGAAGTTGTATAACTGATAAACCTGTTTGGTATCTCTCCTGCAGTCCGAATCAGAAATACACACACAGCTAGTCAGAATGCTTTGGTTCTGTTTTGTATAGTTTGTGGTGTTTCTTTTTTGCAAGTTCTGTGTAATGTCCTCCTAAATCTCAATCTCTGAAGAGTAAAAAATACCCCAAACCTGAAAACCCTGAATCTTGGTTCCAAATCATTAACACGATAATGATTTCATCATTGTGAATGTAGAGATAAAGCAGGAAAAAAATGAAGCACATATAGATAGACTATCACAAAAGATTTGAGGAGTAAAACTGGTATTACACACAAAAAAATTAACACTGCATTATCATTACATGGATGTCACACAGGGAAACAGTTCCTGAACAAGCCTGGTGATGGTATGATGATGTGGGCTTGATGGATAATACCTTCTCATTTTGAATGTTGTTTATTGTGTTTTGATGTTGGTCTGTATTTAGCCAATGTGAAAAAGAATGAATGTTCCTTAAAGATAACAATTACATATGGAGATAAAGCTAAAGAGAATTGTGGCTATGAGTAACATGGATCACTGTAATTCCTTTTTCCCTCATGACTACTAAGGCACTTCTTTCACTGCTTAGCATTAGCAAATCTTTCCCAGTGAGCTTTAAGCCCTTTAGGATACCATATTCACCTCACAGAGTGGCTGCAGGGTAGGAAGACTCCAGGTGATCCAGTCCTGGCCTCTGTGTGAATTACTGCAGTGAGGTTCTCGTAAATTGCTTCAAGACTTTGCCCATATTTATAGAGAGTGTAGCAATGAAATTTCTACTTGCACCTGGATGGGCTCCTTTTGTTTAAGAGGAATTCGCCATTGATTCTCTTTACTGTTCATTTTGTGGCTCTGTCTTACATATCTTTAAGAGACAGTACTCTGCATTGGTAGGTATTTTAACTTGGTCCAGAGTGCTTCTGGAAGACAGGAATATATCTGTGAGTTTTCTCTTCCTTCTTGTTACCTCACGTTATTCCT
Organism: Semnornis frantzii; assembly: GCA_013399775.1. Taxonomy (NCBI): domain Eukaryota; kingdom Metazoa; phylum Chordata; class Aves; order Piciformes; family Ramphastidae; genus Semnornis; species Semnornis frantzii. Next base: position 13,866 of record VWYK01110683.1, read on the forward strand.
TTAAAGCATCTTTCATCTATATGGTTAACTTGACTGAACCACCTTGCGTTTACAGCTTTCAAAATTTTCTCCCCTGAGAATCATTACTCATTTCAGCATTTAAATGGTTCCTGAGTTTGTTTATTGAAACTTGCATTTTGGAGTTGCTGAAGGATGGCATCACGCAAGATCTTACGCTTCACATTAGTGCTAAATCTACCGGTGAGCGTCTCTACAAGTGCCAGGGACTGATAGCTATACAACTGGATTTTTATTTAGGAGCTATATAGGTTATTGAACTTCATGCCCACATTCAGAATTTTCAGATAGGATTTCATTTTATACTTTTATTAGCACAGCCAAAACCATTTACTTTCTCTTGCTCAAGAGATAAAGTTGGAAAAAAACTTTTTTATGTGTAGAAAAAAATACTGAAAAGTGAGTAAATTCAATCCACAAGATTTATATTAAATGACAAACTACTTCAAGATTATTTCCCTACATTTTGACTTTTAAAAATTGTGTACTTTTTTTTATTAAGTCAAGATTGTTTTTCCACTCTCCACCTACCTACCTAACATAATACCATTAGGACGATTTCTGAGTTTAGCACCTCTAAAGGTGTAACACCAAAGGTCTGAAAACTAATCATCATCTGATAACTCTAATTAAGCATAATCTTAATTATTAGATTATAAAAATAGTCTTCTCTCTTTGAATTAATTATATACTCTGTGTGTACTTAGGCTGTCCAATCTTTCCAATTCTTTCTCCTTTGTTTAGACTTATTGAGTGATGCATATATTAGTTTAATGGATGTCCCAGTGAGATGCTAATAACATTCCTGCAAGTTTCCTATTTGTAGATAAAATATTTTTTATAATTTTGCATATTATGTCATTTTCTTGCTTTGAAAGTGGATTTTTCTCACTGGGGAAGACTTTACAGCACATGGTAATTAAACATAAAAGCATTTAGTTTGAAATTATCCAATTGTAAGATATCGCTTTGATAAAATAATCAACATACCTTTCCACATAATTTCCCTTCTCTTTAAACTGTGGAAAAAAAAAAAATATATATAAATACTTATACAACAATCCATGAAGGTTTAGAAGACAAACCTGTTAGACACATCAAAGGCTGTTAAATTTCATTGCAAGATGAGGAAACATAAGAAACAAAGAAAAAAGCAAAGAAAATTCTGACATAGTTCTCAAGAGACATCATCAACTTCTGCTCATTCCATCTGCTCATCTTTGCACAGCTTGGCCTTTATTCCTCTGATATGACTTTTGAAACCACAGACTTGTTCAAGAGTCACTTTTTTCCTCTGCTATGTAACCAGCTAAGAATGCTTTGGAAATAGTTTCTGTGCTCTGCAGCGATGCTCCAGCTGCCTCAGACACTGAGGTAGCCCAGCAACACGAGAACTGCTGTGTCCATGTATGATGATGAGCTTCAGGAAAACCATGTTTGTTAGTCTGCACAGAATTACTGCTTCTGGGATCTGACATTTAATTGTATGTATGGTGTGGCTCTTTTGACATAAGTTTGTTCATATTTCTCTCTCGAGTGACATCTATTTTACAGCACAGACAGCCTTACAGATTTATCACCTCACCCTTCTTCCTTTTTCCACCTTAATGCTTTCCTTCTGCTTTAGGTAGCTATTAGTCACATCCAGCATTGCATGTTCTTTGTGTTTTTCATTTATGTTTGTAATTTAATTCTTCTTACAAAACCTTAATGATATCATGGCCCTGCTTGGTTTCTGTTTCTTGATCAGTTGGACAGCAATTAAACCTCTGAAAACCACTACTAATTTTTTTCCTCAATGAAAGCAGTACATTACTGCAAGATAAAAAAAACCCAAAACATTACTACTTGTTGTGGAAGGCCAATATAGGCCTAATACATGTCTTGTCTTGCCCAGGCATGGTCCCATGGTCCCCTTCCCTGTGCTGAAAGGGGGGAGCAGAGCACAGGAGAGAAGACAAAAGAGTTGGAGACAGTCTGATGGTCCAAGACTTGCCCAGAACTGTTCTGCATTGCTGGTAAACAAGGTGCATGCACTTGTTTATGCACGGCCCGTGAGTTCCCAGATAAGGGAAAGCAAGCTCCTGGCTTCACCTCATAGGGTCAGTTTGGGCAAAGTGCCATTCTGATGGGTGAGTCTCTGTGGCCAAATGAGCCTCATCACACTCGGGCAGTTGACAAAAGTTGTGGACAAGGCAGGCTGTGCTCTCTGCTCTGACAAGGTGCTTTGCCTCATGCTCTCTGATATTGTGCTCTACCTCATGCTCTGCCTCACTGTGCTCTGCCTCGTGCTCTGGGCCAGCTTTGCCGTGTAAGAAGCTTTGTTGTACAAACTTGTCCACCTGGAAACTTTGCCATGCCTCAAGTTTCCCAGGGAAAGGCATTAAGTGCCTCCATGCTGCCAGCAAGACATCCTGTCTGCCTGCACACCATCCTTCCTGGAAGGGGGCAAGGCCAGGCCAGAGCCTGTGCCAAACCCCAGCTTCCTGCTGGAGCCTCCAATGGCTACCGTATCGCCAACCCCTCCACATGTTTGGATACTGTCTGAGACCATAATGCAGTCCCAGAAAATCAGAGAAACTATTTTGTGAGTAAACATTCTAAAAAAGCCACTTTGTAATTAAATCCTGATTTGGTACTCAAACTCTTGTGCCTTCTGCTTCAGCAGAAAGGAGCCTCTCGAGTCCCTCTAAAGGGCAAGCTGCACACTGACTGCAAGATTGTCTCTGCAGTTCCAATTAATGTGCATTTGCTGTTTTTCCTTAACTGTTCTAAATTGCCTATTTCCCTGTGTGTTAATACCTACAACCCTGCATTCGAACCTTGTAAATAACCTTGCTGGCAGGATTTAATATTAATAAACAACTTTCATAGTTATTAATAACTTTCCCTGGGTATCAAAATTAATAAATCAATATCCATATCAATTTTGTCTATATCATAACATTACAGGCTCCTAAGAAGAGGAATAATCTAGAGACTACTTGCAGTCTTAAAAGTCTAAGCAGTATAAGCTAAGATTAGGAAAAACATTCTTACTGCAAGTCAGGCTCTACCATATATTGGTATTTTCACTTTACAGATTGTGTGGAATTGTTTGCTTTAAACAAACTCAATTTGTGCTTTACTTGTGTAAGTGCTATGAGGAGAAAGCCTAGAAGGTAGCTTTCAAGTCTAAGTCACAAAAATGTAATTCTCTAAATCTCAAATGATGAAATTGTTTCCATTGCCAAAGACTTTCAGAATTGTTGAGATCAGCTTAACACCACAATGGCCATTAAACTGTCTCAAAGTGCTGTGTCTACTGATGTCTGTTGAACACCTCAAGGGATGGTGCCTACATCACTTCTCTGGGTAGCCCATGCCAATTGTTCCTAATATCCAATCTAAATGTCCCCTGGCATAATTTCAGCAATTTCCTTTTATCCTATGACTTAATACTAGGAAGAAGAGACTGACTCTCACCTCATGACAACCTCCTTTTGGGGAGCTGCAGAGACCAATGAGGTTTCCCCTCAGCCTCCTCTTCTCCAGACTAAACGATCCCAGTTCCCTCACCTGATCCTTGTTCTCTTCAGATTCACCAGATTTCTAGACCCTCCTCTGGACACACTCTGGCAACTAAATGTCTTTCTTGTAGACAGTCAAGATAATATCAATGCCAACAGAAAACACTCAAAGTTATACCTAACCCTGCAAGTGCAGAGTGATCACAGTAACCAGGAAAACAAAAAACAGAACTCCAGTGTGAACCACCACTCTCCTCCTCAGCAAACGTTCCCCTTCGTAGTGAGGGTGATAATTATGGCATGAAACACACCTGTGAACCAATAGTTTCATTATAGTAATTTTCGTTTCAACCCAGGGGTCTCCTTTCCTTTTCCTGATCTTTCTGTGTTGGGAAGGAGTCACTGGGTGACAGAGCAACTGCTGTAGCTAGCCCCAACTATGGAATAACCTAGGCAATAGCAAGACAGAAAATTGGGCGCTTTTAAAAGTGAATATAGAGGTTTTTTTCTGTTATTGCTTTGTACTGTGCAGGTTTAGAGCATTTGAGATCATCCAGAATTATTCCATGCTGAACTTCCCTGTAGAACTGTTACGAAAAGAAATGAAAATACCATTGTCTACATCCTGCTCTCCTCTTTCCTCACTCACTTGACAGAAATAGTGAGTTTAAAGCTAATGTGCTTGGACATTTATTATTAGCCACTATTAAAAGCCTGTAAGTCTAATAGTTCCATGTTTGCAATTCTTGGTTAGTGTTTTCTGAAGGTTTGTTGGGGTTTTGGTGGGTCTTTTTTTGCTTGGTTGGTTTGTTTGTTTGTTATTTTATTATTACCTTCTTGCAAGAACTGAATATCCATAAACTCCCAGTTAAAAAAGAGGAGAGTGTTAGGACATACAACACATCTATGTAAATGGATTTGAAATAATTGAAATATTCTATTTGAGCCATGGTATTTCAAAATGAAAGGAGAATAATTTGTTGTGAAAGATTTCACTGGAGATTATCTTTTAGTTCAGACTGGAAAATAGAGTAATAGGAAATTGATTGTGAAATATTAGATCTTGCTTTGGTTTTTGAACAGGGTGTAAAAACACTGATACAAATCTGTCTGACCTTCTTGTGGCAGGATATTTGTTTCCTGTAATATTGTGTTCCTTTAAAATTCTCTCCAGTGTGTCTGGCTGATGGATACTTATCCATCTATATCACTAAGCAGATAAATTGCTAAATCCTAAAAAGACTTAAAAGTTAAGGTTGATGTTTTTGTCTCTATGTATAGTGTAAGTTATACCAGGAAATAGTAAATTTTATTTATGCAAGGTACCATGTATAGCTTTCAGGTTGGTTGTGTATAGGCCCCCAGGATTATTTTCAGACATCTCAGCATTATTTTTTTCCTACCATTCTGTACCATCACACTGTTGTGCATACAGCAGCAATCTCTACTCTACAGAACTGTGTTTATGCTGATTCCTCGGAATGGCAACGAAAGCAACCCTTAAGAAATGTCAATTACCTAACGAGCAGTTGGGATTTATTGGATTGGTACCTATGACATCATGTCTAATGATTTGCTGATGAAGTCAATACCACTGTGCTCCAGCTTCTATCACATATAACAGTGCGAGATGACATTATTTAAGAAAACCCATTAAACTTAGATTATATTTATATTACTGTTTAATTATGTTTTGATGGTGAAAAGAGGCAATTAAAGCTAACAAGCTTTGAGAAGTCCTTCAGCCTATTTATATCACAAAAGTTTTGTCCTAAGGGATGTATGTTTGAAAAACTAGATGTACTGATTCTTGTCGTATAAAAAATTGGAAATTTCTTGAATCTTAGCTTTTTTGAAGCGGTCAATAACAATAGTGTTTGCAAGCACAGCTTCTAAATAATAAATATTTTGCTGCTATCGATTTTTGCGTTTGGGTTTTTTTTTTTTTTTTAGCTTATATTTTACTATTTCATGAGTCCCACCCCAGAACAGCATTAAAAATTAATGGATAAGAATAATAAATAATAAATGAGTATTAATTAAATACTGAATAATTATAGTGAAATATTACTAGTAGTTATTACTTATAATAAAACACTATAATTAATAAGTAATCATGTTATAAAGTTGTAATATTATACTTGTCAAGCAGTTAATAATAATAAAATATTATGATTGTTGAGTAATTATAATATTATAAGTAATAATGATACTAATATATGATAAGTAACAGAATTTTATAAGCTTTCAGTAATTCTAGTAGAATTGCAATCAAATATAAGTAATAAGTCATGGAATGGTATAGGATGGAGTGGGATAATACAGGATAAGTTGTTTTATTGTAATTGGAGTGAGTTTGGAGTAATGTTAAGAGAATAAGTTGTCCATCAGTTCATAGGTTAATTCTCTTTTAGGTTGACTGACTTAAGGCTTTTTTTCTGTGTACCTTGGTATTTTAATTCTACAGTCTTTTATTTTCTCATAGGTTTCTAGTGTTAGCATAGGTAAGGTCAAGCATTTAGAATGGAGGTATTATAGAATG
>VWYK01110683.1:20308-35990 GCA_013399775.1 Semnornis frantzii
TGACGTTGTGGAAGAAGGTTTTTCTGTGTGTGTGTGTGTGTGTGTGTGTGTGTGTGTGTGTGTGTGTGTGTGTGTGTGCGTGTGTGTGCGTGTGTGTGTGTGAACAGCTCGGGGAGAGCTTCCTGTAACCAGGAGAGCTGGCTGTAACCAGAAGAGAGAATGCAGTGTGTGTGACCAGGGTCTATCCTGTATAAGTCCATGCTGACTTTCTGCAATATAGGAGGGATCTTGGATGCACCACATTGTTGTTGTGGCCATCCCTGTCTCACGTCGTCCATCCCCCCACACCTAGCAATCCCTGACATCGTGCGATTCCACAGCATCTGCTGACCCCCGACATTCTGGTCACCCCCCATGTGATATTCCCTCCGATCCCACCATACTTTTCATTTCAGGAAAAACGCCCAGAGGCACAGTGGAAGTTAATTGGCCTTTCAGGTTTGTTTACTGTCACTCCAGCGGCACAGCACAGCAAGTTGCAAGGCTGGGAATGGTCCATGTGACTCGAAGGGGTCTCTGCATAGAGGGCTGCGAGGGTCTACTAGCAAAAAAGAAAATTATAAGCAGGGAAAATGAACACAACCTCCTCTTCCTATCTGCAATCAGCAGAAGAATGTGGAGGGAGACTTAACACTTGCGCAGGGATTGTGTGGGAGACTAATTGAGATATAACAATTCACACTGATTTGTGTTGTAGTATTTGATGTGGGAATTTAAGATTGCATTCTCAAATAAAGGAGCAACATAATTATTCCAATGGAATGTGGGCTATCACCTAGCTGTTGTGAGGAAAGCACGTTCTGATTGTAGCACAGCAGTTTTGATATGCCTGTCAGGAATGTAGGCGGCTGTCAAAATATGCAACATAAAATAATTAACCTCAGATAATTAACAGAGTTAATTTAAATTATGCCAAATTATGATCCAACATTTGCCAAATTACAGCACCGTGAGGAGTGATGAAAACATACACAACAGCATACAAGAGACATATGTTTGGTTACACATGTATATACACAGAATATAGATATAGTACTTCACACAGTAATCTATGTACAGACAGCCCAAGTTACTCCATGCTCATCTCTGCTATCTTGGGAACAAAGAACAATAATCTCACTGAGTGCTGGTGTGTAAGAACTATGTACTTGTGTACTACTGTGTCACTGCTGTACTGCTGTGTGCTATTTGCTCCCTTATGCTGAGATGATGAACTTGTGTACAGTACACATTTAGTACAAGATGAATAGCAGTCAGAGAAGCTTTACTGAGGAATATAAAATTCTGAATGAATCCCACTGGACTAACATAAAAGCCACTGCTACTCCCTGATCAAATTAAACACTGCTGGATAAACCACAAGTATGTACTAAGTATATCAGGAAAACCAAATTAACATTGTGGTCATCAGATCAAGAGAGGGGATTTTGCCACCCTGCTCTGGTAGGACATTACCTGGAGTACTGCATCCAGCTCTGGTGCCCTCCACACAAGAGAGATATGGACCTGATGGAGCAGGTCCAGAGGAGGGCCATGAAAATGATCAGGGGGCTGAAACACTTCACCTCTGAGGACAGCCTGAGGGAGCTGGGATTGTTCAGCCTAGCAAAAAGAAGACTTCTGGGAGAGGCAGGGGGAGGACTGGTCTTCAGTACCTGAAAGCTGCAGAGGGACTGCTTACAAAGACCTGTAGTAACAGGACAAGGGAGTGGTGGTTTTAAATTAGAGAAGAGTAGATTTAGATTGAACATCAGGAACGAACTCTTTACCATGAGGGTAGCGGAACACTGCAAAAGGTTGCCCAGGAAGGGGGCTGGGGGCACATCCCTGGAGATATTCAAGGTGAGGCTCAACAGGTCTCTGGGCTACCTGATCAAACAGGGGATGAACCTACTCACTGCATGGGAGTTGGACTAGAAGACCTTTGAGGGTCTCTGCCAACCCAAACCATCCTGTGATTCTATGGCTGTATACTTCTGTACAAATACCATTGTATTATTTTCTTGTACTCTTTTTCACCCAGTGAGATTTCTTTCTTGGGTGGAGGGGTTGGATTTGATTCTTGTTTTAATTATCTCATCTGGGTAAGATAGTAAATGAGTAAATACAAAAGTTATGTCTAAATGATATATCATGTAGTAAAACTTAAGAGTTTTTTTTCAGTGTAAAGAAGAATTTTAAACTTGCTAAAAATTACATTCAGGCATGAGACACAACAGAGACATAAACAAATTTGGAGAATCTGGGACATGGAGGGTTGTGGATGCTCAGCACTTAGCAGAAATGAGTCTTAAGGTGCCTTTGGTTTTCTATTACTTTGAACCTTCATTCTGACACTTTGGTTATGTTCTGGCCTTTCATGTTTCCTCTTTGATTTGAGTACTTGTTTTCTGTTTGAAAACTCTCCTGCAGAGCTTTCCCCATTTTTATTTTGAAAGCCTAGGAGTTGTTTCTTCCTAACCTTTGACCCACTAAATTGAATTTTCAGTCTCATTTATCTCCAGTAAGGTATTCTCTGGAATGCTTTCTCTCTTTTGCCTTTTCCCTTTTTTCCTTCTTTTCTTTTTTTTTTTTTGTTTTGTTTTGTTTTGTTGAGTTTTTTGTTTGTTTGTTTTTTGGTTTTTTTTTCCTTCCCAAACGGGCAAAAGGTCTATTTTCCCAAGGAAGATGAGAGGGATAGACACTTATTTTTGATATTTAATAAAAGACTCACTAACATGTCTTTTGTTGTTTTCCAATATGTTTGTTTTAAACACAAAATCAGCCATTAATGCTGCTGTGTTTGTACCCTGTATTCCCTTTAACAGCAGCAGCTGAATGTGGCAGTCTGACTTTTAGCAAATAAATTTAAAATGCTATCCCTCATTTAAAAGACTTATTTTTTCATCAGACTTTAAAGATAGGGAATCAAAAATACACTGAAAAAATGCTACAGAATATTTATAGACATCAACATCAGCAGAATGTCACTGCTGTGCAAATAAATAACAGTAGTGACTTATCAGACTAGATATAATGAAATTAACTAAGTAATACATTTTGTTTATTTTGAGCTCTTTCAGCAGTGTAAACCAACACAGGCTATACCAGCTGTGAATTACCAACTGGCATAAAAATCACAGCATAATTCTGACTTTGAATGAATTATTTCAGAGACAATTTATTATTGTTTTCTGCTTACTGGTTAATAACTGACAAAAATATTTTAGGTTTTAAATAATAAGTCAACTTTTATTTACACATCTGTTCCAGCCTCACCTGTTCTGTTGAATCAATACCATTAAGGCTGATATAATCTGCATACACAGAATTAGGCTCACTGTTTTCCTTTATATCCATTTATCCACTTGCAGCATATGTAGCTTTAATTCTTTTCCTGCTAAACCTTGTCTATAATATTCAGAGGACACTGTGAATTAAAGTCTCACTATAATTATGTACTAAATTGTCTGTGTTGAATAAAGCAAATGGTTAGAGGATATAATGCAAGAAAACAAATAAATGGTGGATATTTTATCGTGTAGCCCCCCAATAAACACTGAAAAATACAGAATGGTGTCTAGTTTATTCTTTATTTTAAATTACTCCACAATTTAATGGGGGGGGGGGGGGCAAGTAAAATATTTTTAATGTATTCCTGGCCTCTAATTACTCAACAGGAAACAATGGTAGGAGTCCATCCTCATATGTGAGAAAATCACCAGTGATCAACTTTTTAATTCTGCCCAAAGTCTTGTGATTGAATAGGGAGCCATGTTTTTCTCATTCTGTACAAACATTCATTCACAACAGCATTTTTTAAGATACTTTTGATTTCTGTGACATACATAAAAGTGTATGTTAACTGGTTTTGATTAGTAAATCTACAGAAGTTAAAAAATCTACAGATAGTAGATCATCTGTATACATCCAAGGTGTAATCAACTGCTATGAGGACAGGCTGAGAGCATTGGGGCTCTGCAGCCTGCAGAAGAGAAGGCTTCCAGGAGACCTTAGAGTAGCCTTGCAGGATCTGAAGGGGGCTACAGGAAGGCTGGGGAGGGACTACTGACAAGGCCTGGCAATGGCAGGACAAGGGGCAATGGGTTTGAAGTGTCAGAGGGGAGATTGAAAGTGGATGTTAGGAGGAAGTTGTTTGCAGTGAGGGTGATGAGACACTGGCACAGGTTGCCCAGGGAGGTTGTGGCTGCTCCCTCCCTGGAGGTGTTGAAGGCCAGGTTGGAGGAGGCCTTAAGTGGCCTGTGCTAGTGGGAGGTGTCCCTGCCTATGGCAGAGAGTTGGAACCTCCAGGAGGTCCCTTCCAACCTAAACCATTCTATGATTCTATGATTCTACATCTACAGATGAGAGCTATTAGAAGGTCAGTGTGGTATTGTTCAGATGATGTTTAACTGTAAATCTTCAGTACTGTGGTTCCATATGTTAGGAATCAGAGAACTTATTCTAAATAAACAGGTGCAATAGTGTGTTAAAGAATTTGACAAAGCATCCTGTGATTTATAGTCTTATGTTGATAAGAGTGATGAGCCAATTTTCGGATTAATTTTGTTCTCGAGTGATTTCAAAGCCCTGTAGCAATGCAAATCTATGCAATGCTTCATAATATATTAAAAATATGACATTTTTAATCTTCGCTTTAGGAAATCGTCAGAATTCAGGACTTAGTTAATCTGACAGGATTTGTATTGCCATGATGAAAGCATTCAGGACTAAATGTAATTATGCTTCTTCATGGTATTTACCAGAGCACACACACATAAAACATTGCTCTTGGTTCCTCTAGCAAAACAAATTGTGTTTTTCTACCAGTTAGTGCTGTGTTCTACCAGAAGCTCCTGTTCATGTAGGAAAGTGTAAGTAAATTTAAAACATGCTAATTCCTATTTTTGTTTTGCAAAATTTACCAGTGAGACAGCAGGCAACAGGTTGCAACAAGTGTCCAGGCCCTTCTCCTGGAAAAAAAGTGACTATCTGCAAAAGATGATCTGTTGCATTAAGTGGCTGAGATGCAGAAAACAATTAAAGGCTGAGCAGTGTTTAGGGACTGAGATGAAGACAAACAGGTGCTTTCAGGATCTTGCTGCTGTGGTGGGCACTGCGGAGAACGAGACACCAAGTGCTGCAGGAGCAAAGTCTAGATTTCATGTACAGCCAAGTTTAGTTTGTGCCCCTAGAGCCTTCCTTACAGCCTACTCTGAAGAGTCAGAGTTGTCACCAGAGTCTAACTCAGCTTTACAACTTACAGACCCTCCCTGGATGCCTTCCACCCCAGTTTTGGCAATGCAGTTTGAGGCTCTGATGATAGAAGATGAATGGTAAAATAGAACTGGATCAAAATGTCTGTTTCGTGCTAAACCAATATGAAATATGATGTCCAAGTTGCTCATAGCTCCAGGAGGAAATGATACATAAGGGCTGCTAATAAATATCAGCTAGTGTACCTAGGAAACACATTAATTAATAGCTACAGTAGTGGCAGCTTCTTGGTTGTGAGAAAACAAAAACAGGTTGCAAAATCAGGGAAACTGAAGAAGGTTTTGGAATTTTCTTCTTGAGTTGTATACTTGGGCACAAATGCTGCAACACTGTCATGGCTTTCCAAAATCTAATTAAGAAGTGCAGATGGAATTCATCAGAGCCTCCTTTAGACAAAATCGCAGAAACTAAAGAAGATTAAATGTATTAAGAGTATGCTGGCACTGGAATAGTTTACATTTTAACAGCATAATTTAATCTCCTTTCCTGTGATTAAATACTGACTGAATTATTCAGGTCATAAAAAGCAAGAGCCAATGAACAGGTTACCTCCTGTTTTCACAACCAAACTTCATTACATGTCATGCAGAAAATTTTAAATCATTTCACTGGGACTCCAGTACTGTCACTATTGCAACATGCTTGTTTACCAAAGCTGCTCAGTCACTGAAGACAAAAAATAATAATAACCAAAAGATTTCAGAAACAGTTTCATAATAAATGTGTTTCAGACTGATGTAGTGCATTATTTTGGGGCTAGAATCAAGAGTTTTGTCTGATTTTCTAAGAAAGCAGTCTGAATCTGCCATCCTAAGAAAATAAACTCTGAAGAGCAGATTGTTAATAACATACAAAGCATTTGGAGACCTCTGCTTTTGAACTAAATAAGAGCAAAATTTTCCCAATAAATATTCTCTTGTTAGGAGCTCAGAAAATGTGAATAACCTGCCTGGCTTAAATTATGTTTTCAATTATTTTTCTGCATTTCCATCACTACAGTAAACTCAATAAACTATTTCATGTTCCAAGAGTATTCAATTTATTGTTTCCTCCTCCTGGAGTTTTATTTCATTTTGTTATGAGCTTTCATCTCTCTTTAGGAAAAAAGCTTTCAAAGTATTGACATCTAAACTGATCTATTTTCCCTCTAAAGCTTCTTTAGATCTCCTGCTTTGTCCTAGAAGTATACTGCTGTAATCTTGGTTGTTCTATAATGTGAGTTGTTATGGTACTTCTGACTATTATGGAAAAGTTAACTTACATCAAAAAAAATCACTTAATGAATCAATCATCATATTTATATATCTACGATGCTTTGTCCTTACCGTCTGTACTTGAATATTTTTATTTATACAGCAGTTGTAATTTATATGCTGTGGAATATTTCTCCTTGTAAAAAACATTTTGTAATTGTTTCCTAACGTGTTGTAAGGATGGTTCAATGCAATGTACTTTGTTATAATAAAATATGTGTTTGATATCAGATCCGAAGCAATATTTTTGGAGAAAGGAGATGAATGGCTAATTTGTTAATTTCAATGAGATCAAAAACTGCACTCAAAATATTTCCTGCAAGCGTACATCTCAAGGAACACTTTTAGTGTCTGCTATGATAACAGGGAACTCGATGAATTTCCATATTTTAATAGCTAATGTTTTATGCACAAGACACATTTGTTTATAAAAGGCACTTTCCACAGGCATTTTACATTAAAACAATGAGATGGCTGAAAAATAATCTTTTACACTAGCAAGAGGCAAGGGAGAAATACTGAATGTTGATGACAGAGGAATAAGCAACAACTGCTGTCTCCTTCAGTGGGCTGAGTTGCCATCGTAAACATATTTGCAGTATTTGTTTATTCGTGGAAGATCCATTATTAAAAGGATACCTATTTGTGAGTTTGGATTGATTTTAGAAAAGTATTTCAAATGAAATAAAATGAAAATAAGGAAATTGGATTTCTCGTTTTGTATGGACCAGTAAATACCAATTCAAACGATTAGCAGTGTGATTTTGGAGCACAGCTTCTCTCTGTTTCTGGCAGTGAAAATAGAAGGTCAGTCTTCCAACCTGCCTACAATTACAATTTAATATCTCCATTTTCAATCTGAATATTTATATTTTCAAACAATGGCAAGACAGGACAAGATGTACACCCATCACAGGACAGAATTCAAACTGAAAATTATCCAGGGAAATGGAAACTCATTCTGGGGAAAAATGAGATATAAAGCATATTTACATTTCCTCACTTTGATATAAATAATAAATCACAGGAATGAGAGACATCTAATAAAATTAAGGACATTATGGTGGATATATGTGAGTTATGCCATGCTTTCTTTGACCAGACCAAAGTCCTTCTAGGACATATATTTAAGTTGGTCATGCAGAACAAAAAAGAAAATAAAATTATCCAGAACTAAAAAATGTCCTTTGTTAGTAGTTTTTCCATAGAATAAAGTTTCTGAAAAATGATTAATCTAAATATGCTTAATATAAAAATCTGTATTTTAGATTAATAATTAATAAATCTAAATTAATTAATTTAGATTAGTAATGCTTAATCTCAGTATGAGCAGACATATGGATCATTAATAAAAGTATGTAAGAATCTGTGAATTCTAGAATAAAAATAATTTTTAGGTAAATGAAACAGCCTTTTACGGAATGAAAAAGAGCAACATTTTATTTATTAAACCAGAAGTATTTTATACAAAAAAATAATAGTTAAAATGTATGTTCTCACACCACATGAGGTTAACTCTGAAGCTGTTAGATTAACTACTGGAGCTACTGCTGATGTCATATACATGGCACCTACAGGGTGGGCAGGGGATCAGGCCCAGCCAACATGGATTTAGGAAGGGCAGGTCCTGCCAGCCCAACCTGATCTCTTTGTATGCCCAGGTGACTGCCTGGTGGATGTGGGGCAGGCTGTGGATGCAGTCTACCTGAACTTCAGCAAGGCCTTGGGCACTGTCTGCCATAGCAAACTCCTGTCCAAGTTGGTAGCCTTTGGCTTGGACAGGGGAACACTGTGTTGGGCTAGGAACTGCCCAGACGGGCCAGGCCCAGAGAGTGGTGGTGAATAGAGCCACATCCAGTTGGTGGCTGTCACCGGTGGTGTGCCCCAGGGATCAGTGCTGAGCCCAGTGCTGTTTTGTGTCTTCACTGATGATCTGGACCAGGGGATTGAGTCCAGCATCAGTGAGCTTGCAGATGACACCAAGTTGGCAGCATGTGTGGATCTGTTGGAGGGCAGGAGGGCTCTGCAGAGGGACCTGGGCAGGCTGCATGGGTGGGCACAGTCCAACACCAGGAGTTTTAACAAGGCTAAGTGCAGGGCTCTGCACTTTGGCCACAACAACCCCAGGCAGTGCTACAGGCTGGGGAGGGAGTGGCTGAGAGCAGCCAGACAGAGAGGGACCTGGGGGTGCTTGTTAACGGTTGACTGAACGTNGGCTTCAGAAAGGGAGCTGGGGGTGTGCAGCCTGCAGAAGAGGAGGCTCAGGGGCTCATTGCTCTCTGCAGCTACCTGAAGGGAGGTTGTAGCCAGCTGGGGTTGGGCTCTGTTGCCAGGCAATCAATGATAGAACAAGAGGGCACAATCTCAAGCTGCAGCAGGGCAGGTTTAAACTGGTCCTTAGGAAGAAGTTGTTGCCAGAGAGAGTGATTGGCATTGGAATGGGCTACCCAGGGAGGTGGTGGAGTCACCATCCCTGGAGGCGTTTAAAAGGAGACTGGATGAGGCACTTAGTGCCATGGGTTAGTTAATTAGAAGGTGTTAGGTGATAGGTTGGAGTTGATGATCTCTAAGGTCTTTTCCAACGTGGTTAATTCTGTGATCTGAGCAATTGTTATGACTCTATAGGGAGTTTTGGCCTTGAAATTAAGCAAAATGAATGTTTTGCATATTTCTACATGTCTTTAGGAAGAGGATACTTGTCTCTAGGAAGAGGAAATGTTGAGACATGCTTTGAACTGTGCAAGAGCACAGATTTTTCATTGGTTCTAAGTGGCTTGGATGAATTTCCCACTTCATGATTTCATGTCTTGTCCTGTTACGTGCACCTATCTGTTGCTCTTCCTGAAGACTTTCAAATTTATTCTTTGATGAGAATAGTGTTTTGATGCTCTGATCACTACCTGTTATATTTAGCATAATACAAACCCAGGGGAAAAAAAAAAATCTATCCCAAGGACTCACAGTCTATATACAATTGTAGGACTCTCAGAGATTTTTCCACTCCCCTTTTTTTTTTTATTGTCATACTGAATGTATTCTTGGGGTTTGGAGTGGAAAAGAAGTTTATTAATTTTGGGGGTGGGTTTTATTCAGTTTGCATACAAAGTTTTCCTTTGATTTACAGACAAGGAATAAAACAGTTGTGAATATTATGAGCACAGACCTTGCCAGTGTTTAAACACTCTCAGTAAGAGCCAAACAGAAGAGTTTGATTATTTCAGCAACTGAAGTCACAGGAAAACCAGGGACACTAGCTAAGGAGGTTTGACTTCTGGGCATTTTCCAACCCATCTTCCAGCACAGTAAAGATCTGGACTTTCACACTCGATTTATGGAAGCTGTGGGGTTTATGAACTATTAGCTCTGTTAATGGGCATTGGGACTGCTGTAATAAGACCAGATGCAACGTGGTACTCTTGACTGTCAGGGAACTCATTACAGCTTGACAACACTCAACTTCTGGTGAAATATTTTCATTCAGTATGTTTTGCTTTGGAAAAACAGGAGCTGGTCACCATCAGACATCTAATTGTTCTTAGTACCTGCACAGGTTTCTTCATCAAATCTGCTTAGATTTCCTATGTTTATCAAGGCAAGTCAGAAAAAGATTAATCAGTCTGTTTTGGTGCAGTGTAATGTTTAAAGGCAGGAGACAGGATTTAGTGTCACCATCTATTTGAGCAGTGACTGTGTATGATGCCAAATATACAAGCAGATAAACAAGCCATTTATCAAGGCATAAGGTTTCCAACACAAAATCTGCATCAGTCTCAAGAAATATAGCTGAGATGTTCCAGCTGATTTGGGAAAAAAACACATTCTTCAATATTTTAGCATAAAATATTGAAAATACCTAAAATAGTTGTGATTTTATCTCATTGCAATAATTTAATTATATTTCTTCAGGTATAAGAACTAACCTGAGTTTTTAAAAATTTACTGAAAAATAATCAGTGTCTAAAATTAATTCAAATAAGCTACTGGTATTTTGAGCTTTTTCTATGGTGATTTAAAACTACTGCCATGGTCATAATTTGTAAATAATTTTCAGTTTCTTAATGATGTATTTTATTTCCAAGGGCACAAAAATTCATTAAAAAAAAAAAAGTCCTGTTTTTTGTACCAAAGTAAAAAAACAAACAAACCAAAACCCAAAGAAACCATAGAAGATAGAAAACAATGTAATATGGTGGAAAGTTCATTTGTTCTGGGTTTCAGGAACATCTTTGTAATCTGATAGCCATGAAAAAGACTTTTGGAGATCTGTAGGTGGTATGCCATTATCAACAGGAAATGTTTTATTTTATCATCCCCTAGCTTCTCAATATTTTTTTTTATTTCTACTCCAACCCCACTGCCATGGGCAGAGATGCCTCTTAACTAGACTTCACATTCAAAAAATGTGTAGACATGCATAATACTTTGGGACATGATTTAGTGGCCATGGTGCTGCTGGTTTGCTGGTTGGACCTGATGGTTTTAAGAGATCTTTGTGTCAGAGCCTGGTCTTTTGAAAAGACTGCAGAGTTGGTTAGAAACAGGTCTGAAAAATGTCACGTAATTATAAACAGCAGTTCCTCTGTGAAGAAGGTAGTTACGGATGGACAGGTAAATAAATAGCTTTTAAAAGGGGAGAAAAACTAGTAAGAGTTCTTAGCAATTGAACTGTGCTCTTTCCCACTTCAGGGCACATTAACTTTCTCTTTAAGCAAAACCTCACACTTTGGATACATTCCAGTCTGCAAAACGACAATGATTGTATTTATTTGTATCTGAGGAAGCACACTATAAACTTAAACTATTTAATAAAGTCAATTTCCTTTCAACAACACAACTACAACAAGATTAAATAGGGTTTTTACACAGTATTTCTTAATTCATGTCAAAAAGTGTCCTCCCTTTCTGGCCTCGCACACCTAACCTTATGAACAAGGGTTTTTTTGCAGTTTTTTGGTACACATGCTACACAATCTGGAATGTAGTCTCCATACTCATGCAACATTTTAACTAATGAACTTGTGTTCATGCTGAAGAATCTGTATCTTCAATTATTTCTGCAGTGAAGCCTGATAATGACTGTTTAGAAGTCTAACTGAATAGCCTGATGTTCTTATCAGAACAGGTAGAATTTTAGATGAGATAAAGGAGTGCAGTCCTACCAAAGTCAGCTAAAGTGCATTACTCTATA
The DNA here is from genome assembly GCA_013399775.1 of Semnornis frantzii. Lineage (NCBI taxonomy): Eukaryota > Metazoa > Chordata > Aves > Piciformes > Ramphastidae > Semnornis > Semnornis frantzii. The sequence continues at coordinate 32,006 of VWYK01110683.1, forward strand.
GTAGTGTGATGAAGGGCAAGATTCATGCATCAGAGCACGAAACAAAGCACTGGAGTCAAACAAAAAGGGTGTCTGAAAGAGAACTATTCTGAAGTACAAATAAATTTATCACTATCAGACCTCACTTGTCCACCTTTCTTATTGCTGCACTTTAGCTAAAAACAGAAACATTTCATATTTGTATAGCCTGCATAAATGATGTGAATCTCATGGGTAGAAACCAAACAAACAGAAGAGTTAAGTATAAAATTTTGCCTAGCAAGGGTACATGTGTTGCATCCAAATGCATATACACATCAGCAGCAGAGAACTTGAAACTGCTGTGATGGGAATGTTTTGAAGGCTGATGAAACTGGAAGATTTTTACCTGCAACACTTGCTAGTTGTCGATGCTGCAGTTATTCCTCATAATCACTATCTATATAAAATCCTTTGCCTTAAAAAGTTGCATCTTAAACTAGGTGTGAGGACACACTGCCATGATGCCATATGGTTGGAACTGATGACTTGGTGGTTCTTAGCTGCCAAGGCTGAATTTTTTTGAGTGCGAGAGTTTCTCTGATTTATCTTGATGGCATCTGATGTTTTTATACCAACAAAAAAGGGATGCCACCTGCTCCCCACACTATTTTCTATTCTTTTGTGCTGGCAGTTATCCTTTGTTTTCAGCAGTACACCTTACCTATTTGCACTCATTTGTGCTGACCTTCTTCACCTTGCAAGTTCCAGTTACTTGGATGTCTCATACATGGGCCACTCCATTTTCCTTCGTCCCTTTAGTGGTCACAATGCTCACATCCTATGTCACACACTTACTCTAAACATTGCCATGCTATGTCTGGCTATGCCATCACAGTGGCACAGAATTTTTACCTACTGTGGCTTGTTGTCTTAGCGCATTTACCTTTGGGGTCAAAGCAAGCTGCCCTGGTAATTGTATTTATAATTAAAAGGTGTCAGAGATCTCTGTTTTGGATACATGCATTCTGTAAAGAGTTATGCTGCATTCAAACACCGCAGTAAAAATACTTTCTGATGTTTTTAGACCTAATTGAAATGGTTTTCTGTTGCTTTTTTCAATTACTACAGTAATGGGAAAGAGGTAACCATTCTAGAAGTGCTGTTGATTCTTTCCCCCTCTTGCTTTCCCCAATACAAAGTTCCCCAGTGCTGGTACATGCCGAGGAAGCCACAGTCTCGGAATTCAGACCACATCCAGTCGCTTTGTATTCAGCCTGTGCTATTAAAGAAGTGTATTTTAAATCAGTCCTGTCTTATCAAGGCAATTTATATTGCCCTCCCACAAGGGTAGGAATGATTTACAGTAAGTGTCTTTACCTCATAAAACAGCCAAATGAGTTTTCTGCTCAAGAAGTGCTTAAATCATGCTATTTTCTCCATTTATGGAACAATTTATGTTTTCAGACACAGGAGTGTAATGGCATCGAAATCTGTTTATTGTGGTATCTCTTTTTACAGGCTCTTTATTTATACCCGTGTTTGGTTTAATCCTTTTTTATCGTCGTTCAAAACTCTTCTTCACATTATAGTCACATTTATTGTAGGGAGTCTTATCTACATCAGAGTTACTGTTAATTACTTGTGAATCGCATGGTTTGCTGTGCCTTTTCAGAGTAGCCTTTCTAATGACTGACCTTTCAGGCAGAAACATTAAGTGCAAATTCCACCATGTTCTTAACTAGTGTTTGTAACAGCAGATTTAACTCACTGCTTTAAGAAATGAGTACCTTCATGCTTCTATTCTTCTCTAGTGGTTAAATTGTCGTAGTATTGGGGGGATAAAATGGCGACAAAATCATCTTGTGTTTTGCAAATATTGATTAAATACAGTCTCTACCTCAGAATGCAGAGGAGGGTGGAAGAAATGAAGTCGACTTTTTCCTTCATTCTGGAGATAGAAAACCAGAGCAGTAACCTACTAAATGACTTCCCCGAGGTCATGCTTTAAGGCTATGGCAGTACGGGCTCTCATGTGTCCCACTTACCCAGGCCACCCTTTGGTTTCGGATGCTCTGCTCATAACATGTGACTTTTTGGTTTTGCCATGGAAAATCTGGTGGCCTCATCAAACACACGAAGGGTGTGCTGTGGCTGCAGGGTATGACTCCAGCACACTGCCCTCTAACTTCCCTGCCTTTTCCTGTAGGGTGATGCTCATCATGCCTATGCAAGAGGCAAGCAGTCCTGTCAAAGCAAATGTTTTAAGCAATACGTCTTAATCCCTTGTGTGTATTGGACACATTTAGAAACCTTAGAAAGCTAAAAAGATTTGTGGTCTCAATGTATTTATACATATGTGCTAGATATATGTACGTGGCACCAAAAAATGCACAGGCTCCATTAGCTCAGGGGAAGGGGAAAAGTAAAAATGCTCTCTGCAAGACACCTACATCAAATGACCCTAGGGCTTATAAAATATTGCTTGGCAATGCGTACATGTTGTAATCATAATTCAGTCGAGGAGGGTCATAAATTTTGTGGTGGTTTATAGAGTATGAGGTACATTTTTCTACCTCTGAATAAGGTCATACTTGTCATTACTCTTGTTTGATTTGTAAATGTGTAGTAAACATGACTACAATAACTTTCGTTGGTGTTTGAGAACTTTGTATGCTTCCTTGCACAGGGGAAAGTGTTCTATATTTATTTAAAATCACCAACATCCTTAAATGCAATTTGTGTGACTTTAAAACAATTCTTAGATTAGTTGTGTTGGGGTAGAGTTAGTAATTTGTGCATTTTCATACACTTTGGGCATGCACTAAGTAAGGAGAAAATGGAGCAGATAGCTATTACTAACTCAATGTGTGATGCTGCATTGTAAGCAAGTGAAATTATGTTAGTGCCTTTATATTAACTCAGTAAATATGTTTGATAACAACCAGTGAAGAAAATTGGTCAGAAAGGTATGCTACCTAGCAGTCCATAGAGAGCAATTTCAAGAATGGTTGAAAGAACATCTTTATGTTTCTCGGTCTAATAAAATAAACACTACTCACAGGTTAACAAACTACCTTTCACTTTAATAAGTGAATTCACTCTAATAAGTGAATTCTGGACTCACTAAAGCAGCTTTACTTACCTTTTGAGATGGAAACAGGATGGACTTAGAGTATCTATGTCAGAAGGGTTTGACAGGTTCAGAACAACCTCTCAAAACACCTTGGGCTAACAGGAAACTTTGTTGGTATCAGTGCTGTAATGCCAGGGTTTGGTGTACATCATAAGTAAAAGAACTATTGGCACATTCTGCGTAGTAAAAGGAAAGGGAATGTTTTTCAGTGGAAGCATTTGTGTTTTCCCTTGCATGTTAATTCACAATGGGTACATCTACAGATACTGAAAGAGGATGCCGTTCTGTGGGAAGGGTGTGTGTTGCTTAGATAGTCCTAAGTTAGGAAAACAGTGTCTTTTTACAGACTGAGGTTATCAACTTTGGAAAGCTAGGGAAAAACTTTAAGGATACAGTAGTAGATATCAAAATGTTGCATAGTTGAATAATACATACACTAGTGCAGTGATTGAAGTTACCTGTAATTTTAAAAATATGTGGAGTCTTCTATTGGTATAAATTAACTGAAAATAGTTTGGGTAACCTTTGCAAATGCACATGTGTGAGTTAGGACATTGTAGTTTACAAATGTGCTGAAGGTGCAAAGAGAAGCCCTACAAGGAGTGGCTGAGGGACCTGGAGGAGGCTCAGGGGAGATCTTGTTGCTCTCTACAACTACCTGAAAGGAAGTTGTAGCCAGGTAGGTGTTGACCTCTTCCGCTGGGCAACCAGAAACAGAATGAGAGGACACAGACTCAAGCTGCATTGGGGGAAGATTTAGGTTGGATGTTAGGAAAGAAGTTCTCACAGTGACTGGCATTGGAGCAAGCTGCCCAGGGAGGCAGTGGAGTCGCTGTCCCTGGAAGCGTTTGAAAAGAGATTGGATGTTGTGCTTGGTGCCATGGTTTAGTT
>VWYK01110685.1:2847-16773 GCA_013399775.1 Semnornis frantzii
TTTTTATCTTGGGAGAGGGGAGGGGGAAGCATGTCAAAGAATGGAAATAGTGCTTGTTAATAAATATTTTTTTTATTTTCAATGTAGCTATTAGGCATGTTAAAGAATATAACAAGCACTTGAGAACAAATCTGAGGGAAATAAAAGTTTGCTGCTCTCCAGCAAGTTTCTCATATTTTTTTTTCCAGATTAATATTTATGTATTTAATATTTACTCATAATGAAAACTCGACTAATTGTTCGCTGATGCTAATTCCAAATAGCCAAACCAGCTGGCAACATAAGACATCACTCAACCTTGATTTTTTTTCCCCCCCAACTGTTCTAGAAGTCCTAATATTTACAATAAGAGGGAAGTGAACAGGTGAAGTTTTTTTCTGTAATGTATGTGAAGCATTCTGTTTATCTTGAGAGGTATGTGTGACAAAATCAGAGCAGTTCAGGTTAAAATGCTTTACAAAAATATTTTAATTAACAGGATTGCCCTTAAAAAAATTAATTAGTAAGGTGGAATTTTCAAAAGATACAAAACTCCAAACCTATAATGAGCATTGGATGTTGAAGACCTGATTCAGAACCTGTATCATTCAGTTAATAATGGGTCAGAGCCTAGATGTAATAAAAGAAATGGAATTTTGACTGTTCAGTGGCACTTCCTAAAGTAACCTGTTTTTTTAATAAGCAAATAAAATATCTTCTTCACTTTCTGTCCATTCTAAATAATTTGAATTTTGACAATGACCACTATATACAGCTTTATTTATTGCATTAGATCCAATACAGCTTCTCACTTCATGTTATACACAAGCAGATCACCAAGATCATTGATGTATGAGCATATGCACCATGGCATATTATATACATCTTAAAATATGACCAAGTATGATCCAAGCAGCAAAACATGGTACAGCTAAAAGTAAGAATTAGAAGCATATAAAGTCGATGCTAGACTTAACAAGCAACTGACTGTGTAAATGCTCAGTTATTAATCTCCACAACAGAGAATCACACATCTCCCCACATGGGATATTAAAGGCATTCCAAAATTTGTTCATATGAAAAATAAGAATGGTAGTGTTAAAAAAAAAAAAAAAAAATTTGCCCTCCTCATGAAGTTTTCTAATTGATTTTTGAGTCTTCACTTGCTGAAAGACAGAATTTCTAACTAATCACTTGTCTAATTAAGATGATGCAGTTCTGATTTTTTCTTTTCTTTCAATATTTTTAGTGATATTTTTCTTTATGTAGACAGATTTATTTCAAACTTAGAATCAACATTTTAATTTGTGTTTTCATTTTCCATCCAATTACAACTTCAGCTCTACATCTACATTGTTCAGTTCTGGGCCCCTCAATTTAAGGACATTGAGATACTTGAACTTGTCCAGAGAAGGGCAACGAGGCTGGTGAGAGGCCTCGAGCACAAGCCCTATGAGGAGAGGCTGAGGGAGCTGAGATTGTTTAGCCTGGTGAAGAGGAGGCTCAGAGGGGACCTTATTGCTATCTGCAACTACCTGCAGGGTGGTCGTGGCCAGGAGGAGGTTGCTTTCTTCTCTCAAGCAACCAGCACCAGAACAAGAGGTCACAGTCTTAAGCTGTGCCAGAGGAAGTTTAGGCTCGAGGTGAAGAGAAAGTTCTTCACTGAGAGTCATTCCCTACTGGAATGGAGGTGGTGGAGTCACCGTCCCTGGAGGTGTTCAAGGCAGGTTTGGATGTGGCACTTGGTGCCATGGTCTAGTCTTGAGGTCTGTGGTAACAGGTTGGACTTGATGATCTTTGAGGTCTCTTCCAACCTTGGTGATACTGTGATACAGTGATCTCTTTCTTTGATTTTTGTCTTCAGCCTCTCACATACCTGCCTCTAGTCCTTCTTGTGTATTCCCCTTACATCTCTTTGTATTGTCTAATCTTTTCCTAACCTCAATTTTCTCTTAACCTCCTGTGAATTAGGAAAATGTCTTATCCTCCTCTGCCCTCTAAATTTTAGTTACTTCATTTTTCTCCCATTTAATAATTGTCCTGCTTATGTCCTTCAAAACATTTAATGGACTCCATTCTGTCCTCAGTGATGGGCCAAGTCTCTGCTGTGGTGATGTTCAAGACTTCCTGGCTGTTCTCAGTTAATCTGATGGCTGTCATCCTTTTTTCTCAGCCAGCTGGCTGTAGCTCTGTCTCCACTCTGGCTCTTGCTACCACTAGCACACCAGTGTCTTTTCTTTCCCAAGTGTTTGAATATTCTGACTCTGCTCTTCTGACATCATGTACTCCATCTCTGCCTGTCTCCTGCTCTCTGTGGCCCTATTGCTGCCTTCTGTAGCCCCGCAGAATAACTTCTAGAAGGTCTATAAACCACAATGACAACCACTGAATTCCAGCAGGAGAGCTGAGCATGGATGTAATTGGGGAGAGACTAAGGACAAAAGCCTTCATAAGAATTCATAAGAGGAAAATATGTTATTGGATGATTTTTGTGAGATGTCTATGTATAATTGTATGTTCTGGAACTGACCTGTTTCATTTGCTGTCTTCAGTGCTCCATCTTTCCATGTCCATAAAGAAACTGAATATTGCTGAGTTTGTCCATAGCTTATATGAAGTTCTTTTCTGGAAATCAGCTATGGATAAGATATAATTAATAACTCGTTAACTGTTGCCACTAAAACTTAAAGTACAGTGAACTTGTTAGAGACTGAAGATCATGATTTCTGTTATAGAAAACTGGAATTATGCAGAGATCTCGAATGCTGAAATCTCTGATGTGTTTATGTCTTGAATAGCAAGTGTATTTCTGGCCACCCATATGTCCAGTAGGTAGAAATAGAGAAGATACTGAGACAGAAGATGGCAAGCAATACAAAATAGCTTTTATTGGATGAAAGCTTAATTAGGTTAGAAGCTTGGAATAATGACAGCTAAGTCCAAGGAGAGGCAATTGAACCAATGCTTCAAAGAAGATGGAATGTTTTCACAGTACAAGACTTAACACTCAGGGATATTGTCAGTCAGCAGGTTCAATAGCAGCAAACCAAATTTTTTTTTTTTTTTTTTCCCCCACACATGGGCCATAACTGTAGAACATGAAAATTTATTTGGGCTCAAACAAGATGGGTTGAACAGTGGCTGGCGAATGGAGTTATCTGCATACAAGTTCTAGATCAGGAGGCTCAGAAGCCACTGACTTCAGGATTCTCTTTGAGGGCAATTGCTGTGCTTCCCAAAGCATTCCTTACATATGTTCCCTAACCATTTGCTACTACAGTTCCAGAGTAGAGAAGCCTTTTCTCTTAGGTGGTATGGCAAATCCTAGGTATTACAAATAAATATCAACTAGCTGTTGTTGTTACAAACAGGCATAATTGATAAGGACTAATTAAACAGTAGTAAATGTCAAAATCCATAGAAAGAACAACTTTGTGTGGTTTAAATTTACATGCCATGTATTCAGCTTCTACAAATAAATTTGAAGTACTTAGGGTGGACAGGACAGAGCTTATTAATTACCTAGCTTTGTACATGTAAGCAATATATATGCCACTTCCAATCACTAATAAATCCATCAGCTTTGAGGGTTCTCCCGTTCATTTCTACTGAACTGTTAGTGTATGTGACAGGCCATGGTTCTGTCAGAACGAATTGTCCCCCTTGAAAAGCTGGCAGAGCAGGGAAGTGACAACTTAATGGAAGCTAAAGCACTCTAATGGCAGTGCCTGTTGAAAGCCAGGGAAAGTCATCCATAGCATTTGCCCTGGCTCTTGAAAATGTCTCTTTACATTTCGGGTTGTGTGTGAGATATTGGAGCTTTACTGGAGTCGCATTTACAGGTATTATTAAATGAAATACAATTCAGTAAGGCACTTGTTTGTTGATAGACTTCATTCCACAGGGGTCAGCCCCTCTAACGCTGTGATCATATTGCATGTGCTCTGGAGTACTGCGGTATTGCTTTCAGATCCTTCATTTTAGGTGTTGCATAAACCCATTTCAAATAGATGAAGTGAAGTGTTAATGTTTTATCCTACTGTCCATGTAAGTGCAAAAGTAATTTTATTTAGATATGAGTGGAGTACCTATTCGATTGAATATTTGATTGAATAATTGGAGATGATAGAAATTCCTCTGTCATGGACAGAGGAATCGAGTGCACCCCCAGCAAGTTTGCAGATGGCACCAAGCTGTGTGGCACAGTCGATTGCTAGAGGGCAAGGATGCCATCCAGAGGGACCCGGATAGGCTGGAGATGTGGGCCCAAGCAAACCTCATAAAATTCAACAAGGCCAAGTGTAAGGTCCTGCACCTGGGTAGGCACAATCCCAGGCACAAATCCAGGCTGGGTGGTGAATGGCTGGAGAGCAGCCTGGAGGAACAGGACCTTGGGGTCTGGGTTGATGAAAAGCTCAACATGAGCCTGCAGTGTGTGCATGCAGCCCAGACAGCAGCCGAGTCCTGGGCTGCAGCAAGAGCAGTGTGGGCAGCAGTGCAAGGGAGGGGATTCTGCCCCTTTACTCTGCTCTCGTCAGACCCCACCTGGATTACTGTGTGCACTTCTGGAGCCCCCAGCACAGGAAGGACATGGAAGTGTTGGATTGGGTCCAGAGGAGGCCACGAAGATGATCAGAGGGCTGCAGCAGTGTTCTGCTATGAGGACAGGCTGAGGGAGTTGGGGCTCTGCAGCCTGGAGAAGAGAAGGCTTCCAGGAGACCTTAGAGTAGCCTTCCAGTATCTGAAGGAGGCCTACAGAAAGCCTGGGGAGGGACTATTGACAAGGTCTTGTAATGACAAGAAATGGGGCAATGGGTTTAAACTGGCAGAGGGAAGATTTAGGCTGGATGTCAGGAGGAAGTTCTTTACAGTGAGGGTGGTGAGCTCTACCCATTTGGAACACTGCAGTGTATTGGTCTAAGTGACACTGGAACAGGTTGCCCAGGGAGGTTGTGGCTGCTCCCTCCCTGGAGATGTTCAAGACCAGGTTGGAGGAGGCCTTGAGTGACCTGTACTAGTGGGAGGTGTCCCTGCCTATGGCATGGGTTTGGAACTGGATGATCCTTGAGGTCCCTTCTAATCTTACCATTCTATGATTCTATGATGCAGTTTTCTTAATGTGTACTTATTTGCAGGTGAGAAAAATAGATGTTTCCCAGTGTCTTTTATTAGTACTATGAGTTAAAAGTCATGTTGAGCCAATGGATAATACAATTATACAAAGATTGTTTTATGTCAATATAATTTACTTTTAGATGACTTTGGTGTATGCTAACAGTTATTTATAAATAAATAAAAAGCCATTCATTTGCATATGTTAGGCCTGTGAAATGAGTTATAAATACCCATTGACTACATAAAAATATTTTAATTTTAATAACTTTTTATACATTAAACAGTAGATATTCCATTTAGATGACTGCCTTCTTACAAGGGCTACATGCTAATAACTGCCTTGTTTCTGATTTTCTTGCTATGATGGAGACTTTGGGACAAAACCAGACTAGTGATGGATTTTAGTAGAACAGTATTTCTTCATCCTTTAATAAAAAGCATATGGATTTGTACAGATTGTAATTAGCAAGTTTTGGTTTTTTTTTAAAATCAAAAGAAAGCAATGTTGCTTAATATCACAACAAAATTAGTAAACTTAATCAGTAGTATACAATTTATCCAAGGTCACAGAAAGATAACAGGAGAAAGCAGATCAAAGAGGATTTAAGAAAAGGATGCCAAATATCTGGTTTAAATTCAAGCAAACAACCAAAACTAAGCAAGCAAAATTTTCCTGTTTGGTTATTTTCATGGTGGTTTGCTTTACAGCTGGGACTTGCACATTGTGCACCATACAACAGTTATTTTTGTGAAGAAGTGAGTGACATAAACACTCTTTCTTTTCTTTTCTTAATACCCATTTCACTCCTTTTCCCAGCCATCTCAGGAGACGTACACTGCCCTTATAAAACTCTGTTACACAATAAGACGTAGGGTATCTGGGTTTGCTGCATGTCCTTAACTGCTTAATATTAATGCGCTAAAAAAAAAGTTCTTCTTGTTTTTTTTTTAATTACTTCATTATTGTTTCTGAAGTACTCCTTCAGCAGGTCTGTGGGTACTGCATTATAGTTACTTCATTAGTAAGGTTTGGGCCTTTTTCCATTAAGGAGTTAAGTATTTTTAATGATTTCCTAGAGGCTTCTGGTAAATATCACCTAGTTAGTTTATAATAACCAGTATTAATTTGGTTTTGCTATGACATTTTTCAAAATGACTCACTCATGTATTCTCATGGACAAGTCCCACTAAATATAATTCAAGTAGAGAAGCTGCACTTCTCTGTATATTCATTGACTGTGTTTTTTCTGCTGTATAATACAGTACTTTTCACTTACTTAACAGAAGTGTTCTCTATTAGAAACTACTTCCTTAACACAGGCTCAGTAAGAGCTCACACAATCTTTGCTTTGCTTAAACTGGAATTGTCAAGCCTGTTGTACTTTGTAGTGCAGCCCTCTGTCACCGTTCATGCACCTTTGATCTTTGATGGTGACCACAGGATCTACATAATGCACCACTTTTGACAGTTTCGCTTTTATTGTTTTCAAATGTTAAAGAAAAATGTCAAGGTCTTGTATTCTGTCATTAAAGAAATTCTTTGATTTAACTAAGCAATCAACTCAAGCAGGACAGTATTGCATTGCTGGCTCTTCAGCTCGTGGTATGGCATCACTAGCCTAAGATGCATCTTCACCCTCAGTGGAAGGAAGTTACTTTTGGACTTCAGTTTTAAGAGTGCATATGCACTAGTAGCCTTTCTCTCACCTGACATGCTTTCCTAAGTAAAGGAAGGGATTTGAAAAGAGTCATCTATTTGAAACACATCATTTTACACAGAACACGACTGTCATGCACCAGGCCCCAAAACAGAGCTGATGGCAGAGGAGGACAGTATTATGAGTTCACAAATAGCATTGGGTTGGAAGGAACCTGTCAAGTTCATCTTGTCCAACACCCCTGTAGTGACCAAGGACACTTCCAACTAGATCAGAATGCCCAGGGCCATATCAAATCTCATCTTGAATGCCTCCAGGGATGGGGCCTTTGCAAATAGGATTTATATGAAGCTGCTTGTTTAGGTCTGCTCATTAAACCTTGAATTAGGGACACAAGCAGTGTGTGGGAAAGTTCAGGTTTAGACACTGTCAGTATAGTCTAAAACATACTTCCCCCCCCAATTTATTTTACCTGCTGGTTTTGAAAGAAGTAGCTGCTTTATTCTAATCATTTCTTCCCCTGAATCCTTCAGGGATCCTGTCCTTTCCATACTGCTTTTTCAATCACTTCATTAGTGTAACCTCTATCAGGACTGTTCATGAGTCCAGCATCAGCTCCACTTCTCACTCTCTAATTGGTACTTTTTTTATCTTTTCCTGCTTCAATTGGTAAGGTGTCACATTCAGCATCTTTGAGTCCTCCTTTTCCTCAGCTAATAACTAGAGTCTGCAAATTCTTCTACAATATTATCTACAAGATGTTTGCTTTCATCAACACTAATCAACACTCTCTTGTTACGATGGCTGTCCTTCACCTCTCCTATTTGTAATTCCTTCCTCTCTGATCTCCTTTTATTCTGTGAAATCCACACTGGTAACACTGAATTCACTCTTCTGCTAGCCACTCTGATGCTCCTCAGCACTATCATCACCTCCTTTGCTTTCTGCATAAAGCTCAAATTTTTCATCTTTCAGGAATCAGACCAGTCAAGACTTACCATTGCAATCTACTCCTATTGAACATTTACACAGGCGTTGCCTGTCATTCCTTGTTTTCACTATACTCATGCAGCAGTCAACCTTTCACCTTGGCTAGGACCTTCACCTCCTTTCTGTCATGTGAAATATGAACATTTCCAAGAAAGGTAGCTCAAAATGTAGAAGTGTGTCGTGATGTGCAATAACACATACAAAATGTTATACTCCACATTTTGTATCAGAAAACTGAACACATGTAAGAGAAGAAGGTAATCTACACTTGCTGCTAAGTATGACCACATGGATAATGAGCAACAAGCAGCTCTAGCACATTGTTGTCCAACTCGCCTCTTGCTCCCAAGAATTCTTCCCATCATGATAGACGAAAATATCCATACAAATATAAAAAATAGATAATCTTTCTTCATAGTGCTGGAACACCTCTGCTATGAGGATTTGCTGAGGGAGCTGGGGTTGTTCAGCATAGAGAAAAGAAAGCTCCAGGGGGACCTTAGAGCTGTCTTGCAATATCTGAAGGCCTCCTACAAGGCATCTGGAGAGGGATTTTTCATAAAGGTGTCTAGCAGTAGGACAAGGGGGAATGATTTGAAGCTGGAGTAGGTCTAGACTGGATCTTAGGAAGAGGTTTTTCAGTACAAGGAAGCTGGGAGGGGACTGTAGGGAGTGGGAGGGACTGGGAGGGGACTGGCGGGGACTTGGATGGACTGAGGGGAACTGGGAGGGATTAGGATGCTCGAAAAGGCTGCCTAGGAAGGTTGTGAATGTCTTCTCTCTGGAGGTGTTCGAGGCCAGGTTGGATGAAGCCTTAAGCTGCCAAGTCTAGTTGAGAGGCATCCTGCCCATGATGGGTAGGTTGGAGTAGACGATGTCTAAGGTCTTGTCCAACCAGAGCCCTTCTATGATTTTTATTATGCTTATGTCAGTATTAAAAGGTCATTCATGTGTTTTGTTTGTTTGTTTGTTTTGGTTTTGTTTTTTGTTTGTCTGGGTTTGTTTTCTTTTGTTTGTCTGGGTTTGTTTTCTTTTGATTTGGTTTGGGTTTTTTTGTAAATGAGAGAATATTCACCTCAAATTACAAGTAATAAAACTTAAGAGACCATTTCACATTTTTCCTTTTCACTGAATACACTCCCTACAAAACCATTTATATCCATGTATCACAGAATCATAGAATGGTAAAGGTTGGAAGGGACCTCAAGGATCATCCAGTTCCAACCCCCTGCCATAGGCAGGGACACCTCCCACTAGTACAGGTTACTTGAACACCTCCAGGGAGGGAGCAGCCACAACCTCCCTGGGCAACCTGTTCCAGTGTCACTTAGACCAATACACTGCAGTGTTCCAAATGGGTAGAGCTCACCACCCTCACTGTAAAGAACTTCCTCCTGACATCCAGCCTAAATCTTCCCTCTGCCAGTTTAAACCCATTGCCCCATTTCTTGTCATTACAAGACCTTGTCAATAGTCCCTCCCCAGGCTTTCTGTAGGCCCCCTTCAGATACTGGAAGGCTACTCTAAGGTCTCCTGGAAGCCTTCTCTTCTCCAGGCTGCAGAGCCCCAACTCCCTCAGCCTGTCCTCATAGCAGAGCTGCTGCAGCCCTCTGATCATCTTCGTGGCCTCCTCTGGACCCGCTCCAACACTTCCATGTCCTTCCTGTGCTGGGGGCTCCAGAACTGCACACAGGGCTCCAGGTGGGGTCTGAGGAGAGCAGAGTAAAGGGGCAGAATCCCCTCCCTTGCACTGCTGCCCACACTGCTCTTGCTGCAGCCCAGGACTCAGTTGCTGTCTGGGCTGCATACACACAACTGCAGGCTCATGTTGAGCTTTTCATCAACCCAGACCCCAAAGTCCTTTTCCTCAGGGCTGCTCTCAGCCATTCACCACCCAGCCTAGATTTGTGCCTGGGATTGTGCCTACCCAGGTGCAGGACCTTACACTTGGCCTTGTTGAATTTCATGAGGTCGGCCTGGGCCCACCTCTCCAGCCTATTCAGGTCCCTCTGGATGGATCCCTTCCCTCTAGCAATCGACTGTGCCACACAGCTTGGTGTCATCTGCAGACTTGCTGAGGGTGCACTGATTCCTCTGTTCATGTCACTGACAAAGATGTTCAACAGCACTGGTCCCAGCGCTGACCCCTGAGGGATGCCACTTGTCACTGGTCTCCAGGTGGACATTGTGCCCTTGATCACCACTCTCTGCGTGCGACCATCCAGCCAATTCCTTATCCAGCAGTGCTCCACCTATCAAGTCCATCTGCTTTGAAGGAAAAAAACCACGCATACTAGCAAAATTCACTCTGAAATATCTTTATGCACATAAATAACACTTAGCCTTTACTTTTATTGAGTTAAATTAGCCCTATTGAAACTTTTCTACTGTTAAAACATGGTAGATGCATCTATACCCTTAAGTTTTACAAACTTAACAGCCACAAAATTAAAAAAAAAAAACAAATTCAAGACAAAAAGTAACATCAGATTTTTAACAGTAAGAAATAAAGAAATAGAAATTCCAACTATCTGAATTAGAAAATTTTCATGGAAGAATTAATATAAATTACTTTTAAGATGTAACGTATTTTTAGTGGCTCCAAATAGTTTGTTGTCTGAAAATAAACTAGTGATCTCCACAGCACATGCTTAATTTCTGCTCATACAAGGCAGAAAATAATAGATAAACTTATTAGTTAGCAAATATTGTATTGAAATGAAGGGGCAGGGGACTGCCCAGCATAGACATTGACTTGGTTTCGGGTTGTTCAAAGTAATGAAAAGCCAAGGATTTAGAATTAACTCACTTTTTCTTTAAGCTAGGTTACTAAACCTGGGGCTGTTTAGTCTAGAAAAGAGAAGACTGAGAGGAGATCTCATCAGTGTCTACAAATATCTGAGGGGTGGGTGTCAAATGGATGGGGCCAATCTCTTTTTGGTGGTTAGCAGCCATAAGACAAGGAGCAACGGCTACGAATTGGAACACAGGTTTCACCTCAACATGAGGAGAAACTACAGTGAGGATGACAGAGCCCTGGAGCAGGCTGCCCAGAGAGGTTGTGGAGTCTCCTTCTCTGGAGACTTTCCAAACCCACCTGGATGCCTTCCTGTGCAAACTACCTTGGGTGATCCTTGGCAGGAGGGTTGGACTCCAGCTCTGGAGGTCCCTTCCAACCTCTAAGGTTCTGTGAATCTATGATATCCACAAAGTCCATAGTCTGGATAAAAAGCCTTGTGCATTACTACAGAGGTCAAGTTAAAATTAGCTAAGTGGAAATTGCCAAGTTATTCACATCAGACACAGCAAACCTATTATTCTTTACAACTGAAGCCAGCCCCGTGCAGTTGTAATGCTTACATGCATTTGCATCAGCACTGACTTGTACAGTGGTGCCCTCAATGACTCCTCAGATCATTCTGCAGGCCTTTTCAAACCTTTGGCCTCCCTCCTGAATCTGCTGTCACAGGTGCCAGTTGTCATGAAAATAAGCTCTGCTGCAGGGGACTAATTGAGACTGGCCTGAATTTCATCCAGGCCACCAAACCGTCATCAGGTGCTAACATCAGGCCTGGGTCAACATAGGTGAGGTGACCTACACACAAAGGATTTCACATCTAATAACAGGTGTTCGTGCCATTCACTTTCCTGACCTCTGTGGAGACAGACCATACCGCTCTGTGTACATAATAACCTCCCTGCTCCTGAGACAATCTCAACCCTTATTAAGATGTAGCACATATCTTACTGTATCAGCTACATTATGTGTATAATAGATGAAGTTTTAGATCTTGAATTTTTACTAGAAGCCAATATTATTGACATGAAAATTGCATTCTTTAAGTCTCATAAGACACATTGCTTGGGTGTAAGAATAAGAATCTTAATGTATCAATAAAGAAGTAAAATAGCAAATATTTGAACTGTCACCACCAGAGTACAGACTAGTTCAGAACAAAATTAGATGCAAGGACTCACTAGCAATCCCCAGACATGTCAACTTCAAGACCTCACAGATAAACAAAACAACATTAAAAACAAAAGCAAGATTAACTGAAATCAGAAGGTAGGTTACAAGTTACAAGTAGTAAAAAAATCTGCAGTGTTATTCCATTGTCCATTTATCATAAGCCAAACTCACTGAAACTAGAAGTCCAAACACTCAGCATAAGCTATCCTGTGTTCTCAGAAGGCAAAACACCTGCAGTGCCACAGATAAACTAGCAGGAACATTTTGTTCTCAAGGCTTTGATAATTCTTCTTGGATTAAAATACATAGGGGAAAAAAAATCTCATTTTATTAGTTTCTGCAATAAAATGTTGATAAAATAAGGGGTGGTATCAGGACTGGATGATCACACCACCAGTCCTCCAAAACTTCTCCTCACATAAATTCAGAGTATGCCTTTATTCACTCATCATTCTTTGTTAACTGTTTTAGAACCTGTTGCTGAAAAGCTGACATGATTTCAAGACTGAAATAATATGGGAATAAACAGAATGGAAAAAAAAAGTAAACTTTAACAGTGTTATCTAAGTCTTGCCAAAATAATTCAATTGCCATAAAATAGATGTAGTCAAGGAACAAGGCAGCCTTGCTGCATAATTCATTAGCCATTTTAATCCTCTTTATGAGTATCAGGTTCTGAGCAGAAATGCTTTTAAGGAATGCTTAAGAAAGATCATTGCTAGTTACAGATTTATGAGATTGCTAAGAGAGAAAACAGTAAGCCAAAACCTACCCTATGGCCTCTGTAATGGCATACAGTATTAATTTGAAGAAAACCTGTACCTCTCCCCTGAAATCATAAACAGACTGCAATTACTAATGCTTCACAATGAAAACTGATCCAAGTTAATAGATTCTCCCTAGCATTTACCTTCACTGAAAACAGTTGCATGTAAGTAATTATTTGCTCAATTCTGAGATTACCCTGAAACTCATTTATTCCTTTCAAGCTAAACCAAAAAATCTAGTCAACAAAACTGAGCTTTACACCACAGGGTTACTCCTAATTACTGGAGAAACTTTTTTTTCTGTTTTGACTTTTTTCATGTGTACCCAGACTGAAATGATTTGTTATACTGACAGTGCAATATCAGGTACACTGACCAAAGTGCATTACGAAGATTGTGCATTAAATACTTCAAACCATGAAGCATCATAACTGTGTATCACCGCAATGTGAATTCTTAAATCCTGGCTATTGTCTTGCATCTGTCCTGCACACTTTGACTTTTTTGTAATCAATGCTGAATGTGTTGAGTGGAAATAACATAGCATGTCCCACTGGAATGACCGAATTGCTAAGAAATCAAGCTTTGGTTCCTTCTCTTCATTTTTGTTCTCTAGTCTGGCATTCATCACTGCTCCAGGAAAGTCAGACACATCCGTCCTTTATGAAGCTTCAACACCACCAGCAGGAGAGAACAGACTCTTCCGTACTCCAGTGCATTGCTCCTATCTATCCCCAAATCCTTTAAGCAAGTTTGCCAGCCAGAAGACTTAGGAATTGGGGTGGGTGAGGATGGGATGGTGTAGCTGTCCTTCAGAGGAACAGGGAAATAACAGTACCAAATAGAAATTTCTTTCCGTGAATGAAAGCTTAAATTGAGCAGCAAGATGTTGTCATGAAGGATGACATCATAAATTTGGTTGGTAATATGCATATATTTGGGGGAGCATAACCCTTGCATTCTATTATAAATATATAGTATTTATAAAATTTACCAAAGTGAAAATGCATTCATTAACAACCTCACAGAGCTCAGGAGACTCCATGTTTTACTAAGTACCTTATTTCGTGAATGCACTCCTGTTACCTAAACTTTTTAAATATTCCTGAAATTACAAGTGAAGGGCTCATGAAATTGTCATTGAGGCTTTCTATTAGACATTATAAACACGGGTAGTGAGATATTGCTTTACAAGAACTGGGAACCTCTCTAAAGTAAATTGTTCTTCAGGTATGCAGTATACTGTATCTAAAAGTTTTCTTTTTTAAGTTTTTATCAGAGGAGACATTCTTCCTTAAAGTACATGGTATGGCTAAAATGTACATTCCACAGTGTCGTTCTTAGTCTCTGTGCTTGAACCAGCTCTCTACACTGTTTTATGCTGAGTCCATATTCTATCAAAGGATGTTTCCTCCTTAAAAAAACAAAAACAAAAACAACAAAAAAA
>VWYK01110688.1:0-10531 GCA_013399775.1 Semnornis frantzii
AGCCAGAGCTGCTAGCCCACGACGCTGCCCCCCGTAACCCAGACTGCCCGCTTGAGACACTCTNCGCTTGAGACACTCTCTTATCTTCTTTTTGGTTTGGGTTCCTTTTCTAAACTTCGCAGCAAGCCTATGAGTGAAGTAGACATCACCATTGTTTACCTTCACAGCCTATAGTATAATTTTCTCCATTAAAATATTCCAATTAGCTCAAACCGGTACAGAGGTGAGTAATTTTCTTTTTGTGAGGTTTTAGCAGTGGGTGTTAATCATGACATGTGACGCGTTGTTCAAGTTACATTGTGGTGTTTCTGATCTGTGACAAACTTTATGAGAGCTTTAAAGCAAGAAAAGAACAAATGATGTATTGAGTGCTCTCAAGATTAATTTAAGAAAAAAACAAAACAAAAAATATTTTTTTCTCACTTTCAAGTCCAATATTGAGTGTTTGACTGTATACTTACGCTTAACAAATTATTTCACAGTGAAATTAGTAGAACCACCTCAGTATATGTATCTAGAAAATGGAACACCATATTTTTATTAATATTCAACAGTCCCACATGTCTCTGCTTCTTTTTCAGTATCATTCTCCAAAAAGACATGTAAAGATTACACACTCTCTTTCTTCCATTAGCAGGATCAAATTCCTGAGCTTCTCAGGTTATCGATGGTGATCTAGTTACATAATTGATACAGGAAGAGTTTGAAAATAGCATGTTTCTTCAGGAAGTACAAGAAAGCAACTATTCTGTCCCAAAATGTTTAAAATACTTTATTTATTTTTTTCTTTTAAGGTTGTCCATGCCATGATGTAATTGTAACACTAAAACACCTACGCCATACATACATGTAAGTATTTACAGTAACTTACTGGTGTTTTTATTTTTTTTTCAATTTTGGATTACAATTACTATTATTCATATTATAATATATTTGTATATTAATCCTTCTTAAAAAGATTTTAAACTCCAAGATTCACAAAATCCATTTTCTTATTGCTGACTACATTTATATGCCTGGACATTTACAAAGGCATTGCAATGCAAACTAAAAGTGTGATTTTAATTCTGTTCAGAGTACTTTCACTGCAAGAGTCTGAAGCAGCTTGTAGTCACATACCTCCCAGATTTAATTACTGCTTTACAGATCTAATACAATTTTTTCCCCCGGTTTATTAAATTTACTGAATTGGAAATTGCAATGAATAGATGTGATAGATATATAATAGACAGGTAGATTTAGTCTAGATATAAGGAAAACCTTTTTTTACAGGGAAGGCAGCAAGATACAGGAACAGGTTGCCCAGTGAAGTAGAGGAGGCCCCACCCCTGGAAACATTCAAGGTCAGGTTGAATGGGGTTCTGAGAATGCTGATCTAGTTGAATATGTCTCTGCTTACTACAGGGCATTTGAATGAAACGTCCCTTCCAACCCAAACTATTCTGTGAGTCTATATGCAGGATTTTGACTTCCCCTATTCTGGAAGAATAGGAATAAGAATGGCCTTTTTGGAAGGGGAAAGAAACCTCTCTATTACTTACAAAGTCAGCGAAATACTGTTTGCATTTCACTGTACAGAAGGCCTGTATCATTGCTTATAATAGAAGGGTAAGAATAATCACTTAAAAATTATGAACCTTCTACCTGACCCTTGAAGGCATGTGCTATCAGAGAGTCTTGTGTTGCTTATTGTTAAGGGAAATGTCTTGTGATTTTTCCTTGTGAAGAAATGCATTGGAGTGATTTTTTTTTTTTTCATTGGCAGTTATATCTCAAGGTCCTTTCAAAATGGTTTTCAGTCATTAAACAAACAAACAAGATTCTTTAAGCTTTCTTTTCCTTTGTCTTATCTGAGGAAATTCTCCCTCTTCATTAAATGTTGTACATTTCTGAATAGAATAAGCAGAAGTTCTAGAATCAAAATGTTAGTATTAAGGACTTTTTCTGCTAGTGTATTTCAGAACATACATATAAACAAGATCAGTCATAAATACAGCAGAAACTATTGCTCCTGGCAAGTGTTAGCAGGGAAACTGATAACACTTGTAGTATCTCATCACCACAGCACAACACTGTAAGGTCAAAACATTTGTCCCATGTTGCTTTCCCTATTTTCTTCAGTTTGACACGCTACACTAAAAAGATACAGACCTGCTGTTACTGTCCCAGTAGATCAAGTGGTTGATGTCAAGTATTTTCAGCTCCTTAGGGCAAAAGAGCTATTCTGGCAGTCTTGCCATTGATCCAGGCGAGCCTTCAGTATATCATATATTCGCTTTACTACCTCTGTCTAGTGCTAGCTGAATAACGTCAAGAGTAGAAAAGATGCTTGTGCATAATCTCGTCACTTTTTTTCCATCCCTAAGGCAGCATGGCACAGTGGAGAAGATTCTGTACTGAGAGTAATCACCATGCTATTGTACCAATTAGTTTCCATATTGGTTTTTATCCTTTGCTTTCACATGTCTTTCTGTAAGCACTTAGAAAAATGATAATGCTCTGGTATTTTCAGGGTGAATACTTGATTTGGTTGAAGATTAATTGGCCATGGCAGGAATTATAAAAATAGATTTTTATTTTTTTCCTGAAAACCCCACCCCTGAACTATATACAAAACTAGTAAAGGTTTATTTACAGGTTCTAATTTGGTCAGGAACTCTTCACATGGATGCTTATGGGCACGTTTAGTAATTTAGGAAAGTCAGAAAATGGAAAAGGCTAAGCTACAAGACAGCTCTACCCCACTTATAAATCGGGCTGAGCAGAGAAATTAGGGAAAGCAGATTTTACTCACAGAGGTGAGATGGGAATTTAGCCATGAACCTTGTTGAAGCTGTCTGCAGCAGCCTTTGAAACTGCAAGCTAAATCCACATTGCGGATCTACACGGCAAAAGTTTGAGGTAATAAACCACCAAAGTCGGAGTGTCAGACGCAGCTTCCACAAGGAAAAAGATCATGGAAATGGCACTGCCTTAGCAGTACAGGGGAGAAGCCAAACTGCTGGTGTGCTGCCCAGCTCAGGTAGTGAGCAGGAAGTCAGGCTGCGCGCTGTGGTCCAAGAGAAGCCAGGTCTGTGTGCCGCGGGCAGCTCTATCTCAAATGGACTTAAGGACTTGCCAAACTTGCAGACTTGAGTGAGTTATACAAACTGTACAAGAGTGGGACTGCACAGAACAGTGCAAAAATGGGAACCGTCCAAAAGTGGGAACAGTCCCAAAGCAGGGACTCTTCAGAAGCGGCAACTCTCCAGAAAGTGGGAGCTCTGTGCTTTATTCCTCACTCTATGATTTTTCCTAGTCAAATGTCCACTTCCCATATATACTGGGCACAAAGAATCCAGCCAAGCACCAGTGGATTCCAGCACAGGCTTTCCCAAGAGTCAGTATACACGTGGAAAAGGGTGCCTTTGCTCTTCCCCCTTCAAACCCACAAGGGGGCTTGAAGGGAAGCAATTTTTCACACTTTATTCTTCCTCCATTCAAATCTCTGGAGACAGAGCTGGGGGGGAGGGGGGGGGGAAGAACGGATTTGGAGTGCCCCACAACAATAGTACCACGTACTAAATAATATGAGTGAAAATAATGTTTTCTTGAGTATTTCATAGCTGCAGTTTAATGCTAGCATTTCTTCCCATGGTAATTGATACTAGGTACTCTGAACATTCTCATCTTCATCTCTTGCCTACTCTCTCAGAAATGGTCTTGTGTCTTTCTTGCTGTGCAAGGGCATGGTAAGGATATCTTTGTCACTTTTCTTCTAGTGGACTGGAGGTCATTATTTGGGAGGGTTTTCTACCTCTGTGTCCTTTGATATTGAAGAGTCTCAGATAGTCTTTCATTCCAATTATAATTTGCCTTTAACTGCTCTGAAAATGCACTGGTACTTCCTTAGCTTGATTAACAGTGTGCTGTAACACCTCTTGGAATGAAAAAAGTGATGTTGTGATGTAGAAGAAAAAAAATGGACAGTACAATGCAAGATTACCATAAAACAGTATAGATACAGCTTCTGTATCTCACTTAAGAAAAAAGAAATTTTAGAAAAATCAATGACGAGGATTGATCTGAAATACATGAGTCTGGTTCATACTTAGCAAGGCACTAAGCTTCACTGTTTATTTTGAGCTTTATTCACTTTAAAAGCTTAACATAGATCTCTAAAGCAATATATTATTTCAAAACCTCATTGAAAAGTAACAATCTTTAAAAGTTGAAAGCCCAATGCTGAACCAAAACTCAGAAGGCTCTTCAGTAATTTGTTGGATAATACATATAGATTGTAAAGGAGGATATTGCTTGGAGATGTTTATGGATAGTAGTAACTTTTGTTAAGTGCAGAAGCTTATAATAACCATGTAATTGTAGTAATTTGTAGGGAAATGCTCATGTCTGACCAAAGTGCATGCTTACAATTTGATGCATTGTAAGTGATCACTTAAGAGTGGTGAAGAGGCCCTTAATGCATACTTTTCTCTAACAATTACATAGATATTTAGAAAACCAAACAGCAAACATAAACTACAACAAAAACTACCCAACTGATCCTTTTGCCTTCTTGACAGTACAAACATAAGCTAGATGTGAACTGGCTAGAAACTATCTGACATGTCTGTATTGCAATACCAGATAAGTACGTACTAGGGAGAATTGTGTAAAGGTGCTAAAGTTGATTACAAGGTATACAATCCCATCCAGAAAGTGTTAGTTAATTACTTGTAGTCATTAGCCTTCCAGTATCTGAAGGGGGCCTACAGGAAGGCTGGAGAGGGACTATTTACAAGGTCTTGCAATGACAGGGCTAGGGGCAATGGGTTTAAACTGGAAGAGGGAAGATTTAGACTGGATGTCAGGAGAAAGTTCTTTCCAGTGAGGGTGGTGAGGCACTGGCACAGGTTGCCCGGGGAGGTTGTGGCTGCTCCTTCCCTGGAGGTGTTCAAGGCCAGGTTGGACAAGGACTTGAATAACCTGTACTAGTGGGAGGTGTCCCTGCCTATGGCAGGGGATTGGAACTAGATGATCCTTGAGGTCCCTTCCAACCTTACCATTCTATAATTCTATTATTCTATTATTCAATTATTCTTTTTTCTTTTCCTCCTACCATTGTATGTAACCCAACCATTCGTTATTCTAGATAATGCTTATGACAGATGATGTTTAAGAGAAAGAAATTTAAGTTTTGTTGATCTATAGAATTGGTGTTCTTTTCATTTCGTTGAACATTTTAACTTGAACTTTGGTGTCCAAGAAAGTCTCTTGATAGCTGTCCTGGGCTAACAACCCTCTCCCACAAGCCGCCTGCACATCCACTCCCTGCACAGATGGGAGGAAAAGTAACACAAACCCCCGCTCTGAGTGGAGATGAAGAGTTGAGATCAAGAGTTTTACTGGAAATGATACAATGCACAATTACTTTAACCTGTTTTCAGGAAAGCACAGCGAAATGCAGAAGCAGCAGCAGGAGCCAGCGAAAAAGCAGTTACCCTCCCGAGCACGCAGCAGCCAGCAGAGCAGAAAAGCTCAGTGCTCCAAACTCAGAAACAAGAAGGAGCAGCTAGAACAGGAGGCCTCTTGCATTACAATCTGAACTTGAGTCCCCATGATACTTTGTCCCGACAGCACTTCAGTTTTGAAGCTGGCATGACAGCAGCATGGTATCGAATATCAGCAGCAGGTTCAACTCAACCCATGACAATAACAAATGAGGCTTTGGGGTAGAAAGCGAAGTAGTCCAAAATGTAAAAGTTACACTTCCACTGAGTGTGATTTTTACATTATTTTGCCTTCACTGGAATAATGATATTATTTTGTCGAAGTAATCCAAAGCTGTATCAGGCTGGTAGTTAATAAGGTATAGGAGTTTTATAGTATAGAATCATAGAATGGTAAGGTTGGAAGGGCCCTCAAGGATCATCTAGTTCCAACCCCCTGCCATAGGCAGGGACACCTCCCACTACTACAGGTTATTCAAGCCCTCGTCCAACCTGGCCTTGAACACCTCCAGGGAGGGAGCAACCACAAGCTCCCTGGGCAACCTGTTCCAGTGCCTCGCCACCCTGACTGTAAAGAGCTTCCTCCTGACATCCAGTCTAAATCTCCCCTCTACCAGTTTAAACCCATTTCCCCTTAATTTATTCATTATTTGTTATTTTTGCTTATTTTATCTTGCTTTACCATCAAGGCTTTGATACTTTATAATAATACTATTCTTTATAAAGAACCTATTGATTGCTTGAGGCATTGGGCTATAAGATCAGATTTCCTGACATGCTAAGTTTATTTCTGAATCCTTGTTCTACTGGGAGTGTCGATCAACTACTCTGAGTAGCTCAGCATTCAGAATGTTTGTGAACTTTCTTGGGGAAAAAAAGGGCTTTTATTTAAGCTTGTAACAATTTAACACTTTTTTTTTGGAAGGAATTGCATCCATCGATTTGCTGGGAGCTAGGCATCTAGCTACGCGGGTAACAAGATCATCATATGAAAGATGATCACCACATTAAAAGTATGTGGGTATATATAGCTGACAGTTTCTAAAGGGCAGATATAGATCTGAAGTGTACAGGGATACCTTTCTGGAGGCCACAATTTAGAAAAGGATGGAATGTGAGATGGAGATGTCTAGATTCCACTTTAGGGATCAGGTATCTGAAAGATATCTGCTAACTTTTAGATGCCTAAAGTTCTTACACAGTCAAATTTTCAGATGTTGCAAATGAATATTTAAGATGTGTGATAATGTTTCTGAGCCCTCGAAAGCAGATGGAAAAGACAAGAAGGGACATATGAGGTTATGGGATCGATGGCCATATAAAGTCTTTGTTTTTTAAGTTTAGTGCTAGTATATTAATACTTAGATTAGAATTGCCAAGACCTTTGCTTTATCTGAATGCACTGGAAAACAAAGTATTACTTCTGTTTATTACTACTGTTTATTATAAATAAGGATATGTTCACCAGGAAAGAATGATGGACAGAAGTCTCATGAGCTTAGCTTTAAGGAAATGAGGCAGGTGAAATACCATGGCCAAGATAAGCATGGGGAACAAATGACATTTTTTACATCTCATTGATTTCTGGGTTACAATAAATCTTTATATTGATCCTGCATCCCACCCCAAAAATAAAGGGCAATGCAGTATGGTTTTGCACACTTTCCATCTAGTTCCAATCACATTCAACCTTCAAGAAAGCTTAATAGCTGACAACTGTGAGCACAATTAGAGTAGTACAAACTAGCAACAACAAAGATGCCTTTTATATAATAACCTCACTTCAGGAAGTGGCCATGAAAGTTTCTTAATGTCCTCTATAAGGATATTTTCATCTCCAGTAAAATATCCACCTTGGTATTGAAGAAGTTTTCATAGCTTTATCAAATATAGAAGCAGGTAAGAAATGATTACCTTTAAAATGTTGGGTTCAGGCAAATACTTATATGTTTCAGGGACCAATCTTCATGAAGCATGTCCAGCTTACAGTTACAGAGTATAACAAAGAAAAGTAAGTGTTTTATCCTTTTTTTTTCTATTTTTTTTTCTATGTGAAAAGCAACTGTTCTGTACAGAAACATTATATTCCTTTAAAGAAAAATAATATTTCCTCTGCAGTTTCATTTGGTTTGAAAGCATCATAGTATGTGAAACGCTTAATTTGTCAAGACATTCTGGCAGCCTTTATTGGAAGTCCGCTATAAGCTTTACTAGTTTGGCTCATTAAACTGAAAATGGGCTTGGAAAAGGTCATGAAGAATTAGAGGTTACAGAAAAAATTATCAAAGCAGTTAACTATAACTTGTCTTCTGAGCGGCCTAAAAGAGAAGGCAGACCTGACCTTGTCAAAGAGAAGGATGTTAACATTGCACATCAAGAAGTAATCCAGAAATTGGACCTATGTAGTACATTGCAGAGGTTCAGTGTGGTTCATTGTTGGTTTGTTTGGGTTTGTTGTTGTATTTTTTAAAATAGAACGAAGTTGCTAAACTCTCCCAAACTCCAAAGTCTTAACATGATACTATTCCTGCACTATTTGTTCACGGTGAGGATTGTGGTAATAGATACATTAAAAACCTGATCCTTCTTATATACTATATTGCAAATCAGAAATAATTCCATTGAACATAATTAGTTATGTCAGAGTAAAAGTGATGTGAGAGGAGAAACAGGCTATTAATGTCCAGATGAATTTTGATTAAAATAATCCATTCTGTGAAACCTGAAAGCATATACCAAGTTGTTAAATGCTTTTTCTCTTAAAGTATGTTCACATAAAATTGCTCTGTTCTTGCAGCAGTTAGCTGTTTCTCTGGGTTTTGTAACATGTTATATGGCAATACAAAATTGTCTTTAAGAAAGTTGCAAGCTATAATTGTACACTTGGAAGCTTTCCACATTGTATCCATATTTATGTCTTTTTGTCCTGAGGAAAACGGCTCTCTACTAACAGTTTCCTAAAATAATTTGAATTTATTAATTGATTTTAATTTCATGCACATATCAGATGAAAATCTGGTCATGATCTGAAGTAGAAGCATAGTATCAAAATGAGTATAGGTTATATTTTTTAAGTCATGAAAGGATTATTGGAAGAACATTTGGTTCACATAAGCTACTTGAAGATTGTGGCTGGAGCTCCCAAGTCAACCCACTTGACAAAGTATTGACCCTGACCAGCTTCTCTGCTTCTCATCTTGGACAGTATTTTCAGACATGTTCTACAGCTTCATCACTAAATTTAGAAATCCATTTCAATACCACTTTATTGATTTCAATTTGCATTTCTACATGTGGGCATGCTTTAAATCATGTCTTACATTGCTGCTTAGAGATTACTTTAGTCTGAGCAAGATGAACACTAAAAAGTTAAGTTGCTGTCTCAACTGAGATTATTAGGTTCCACTGATCTCAGAAAGAGGCTATGTAGTTCATACCAGCTCAAGATTTGGCCCTATTGCCAAATTCCCTGTTGGGAAACCAGAGCATAGTCTGTAAAAATTTTCACTGCTGAGAAGGGATTCCACTAGAATTGGCATTCAAACAAGGCTCTGTTTGGAAGCTTTCCTAATGATCCAAGGACTTGTAGCTTTTACTTAAAAGAAAGTCACAGACAAACTAAGAAATATAATGCCTTTATCAGCACAATCATAGAGAAATACCAGAAACCAGCAACTGGAATGACTAAAAAGCTTTTAAAATTGCATGCAAGGCAGCAGTCACGTATAGAAACTTTAGTCTGGAAATGACCAGTCCACTGACTTTGACATTTGATAATCTTCATGTTCTGGATGCATGTGATTCACTGTTATCCTGGTAATCTGAATATTCCCCAAGACTTTTCTGGTTGAGAGTGACAGAGTATTGTGGTTAAAATAAAAAAAAAACCAAACCCAAAGAAAAAAAAACTTTGTGTCTTCAGAGGATTGGTGAAGATTAAAAAATATGAAATGAAATATTAATTTAATAGTACAGAACATTGTTCTAGCAGAAAGTTACCAAAAATTTAATATTTGTAAACTGTAAAGCACTAACCATGTTCTCTTGTTCCTAGTTGGAACCTAGTGAGTGTTCTGGATCTGCACTGAGTCCTTCTCAAAAGTCTTTAAAATCACTGAGCATTTTCCAAGTCTACACTTAGATATTGTCAGTTTAAAATAGAACTAAAATGTGAAACAATTGCATAGTCTTCCTACCTGTAGCTAAAAGAAAATAAAACAGGAAGGCTTGTTCAGCACATTGTTCAAGGACCCAAGTGTGTACTGGTAAGCTTATGTGGATGAAAGGAACATAGAGATACACACCTGCCATGACCCATTATATGATATTGCTTCTGAAGAACCATTGCAAATCAGGTCTGTTCTTGACTTTGAGGAGGAGCAGGAAACAATGTTTAAAACCATTCAGTGAAATAAGAGTTATCCTAGTAGTTTTGGATTATCAAAATTATATATAGTCACAAAAGATTTAGCTGAAAATTATTTACTCTTAAGGAGATGGCAAATACAGCCAGCAAGCCAGGAGTCAGATTTTATTAGAGGCAAAGTTAAGTTAAAAATATGAAATTGAGTCAGCATAGTGTGCTTTCCTCTGATAACTACAAAGATGAATTAAAGATAGGTGAAGAGAAAATGTAGGCAATAAATAGAAGTCCCAATCTTCAGGTCTGACGATATATAAGACATTTATTTGGAATACAATGATCTTGTAGAAATAAATGTAATTTCTAATGTCTTCCTTTTCATAGAGGGCATTGATGCAGAGGGGAATTTGGTGAGAAATGCTGGTCGAGTTGCAGGCACATACACTCGAATGAAACTAAGCATTTACATCCCTTAGGAGAAACGCTGTACTACAGCTTTTTATCACTAACCTCTGAGTAATTTTATGTAATTAGAAAATAGTAATCTGATAAATATATTTGTTGCTGAAACTTGGATTAGGTGGGATGGAGGGTAAACTTGAAGGATTCACCTTACAAGAATTGCGTTTTTCTGAAGTTGGAAAGCTGCTAAGCTCACGCTGAGTTTCATGCTAATGTA
>VWYK01110691.1:0-70206 GCA_013399775.1 Semnornis frantzii
TGAACCAGGTGAGCTATAGAAGCTGCTTTTGGCAGAGTCAGACGAGATCCACATTTAGTTCTCTTTCATGTTTCTCTTGTGATATTTTTTTTTTTCAAGGGAAATGGCACAATGAAAATTACATTTTTTAGCAACACATTGTAATTGCCACAATATTTAGGGCAGAAAACGTTGTGAAGCAGGGGGGAAAAAGAAAAAAAACAAAACAAAGAAGAAAAGAAACCCAAAACAAAACAGAGAGAAAAAAAAATAAAGACCAAAATGTCTGGAAATGACCAACAAGGACACTTTAATGAACACTTGAATGCACCTCAATGAAAACCAGGTGTTCTTTGTTAAGTTCAGCAGTAAGCCTTCTGTTCCAATTGAGGAAGCTGTACCTTCATTAAGAACAGAGAAGGAGGAAAACTTTTAGAGCAGCTATGCCTGTTGTTTCAATGTTTATAGATAACGCTGCAGATCTTTATGGGATATTTAACATCACTGATATAAAGAACCCAAGGTGTTGTAATTTTATGGTTGGATGAGTGCAGTTCTATATTTAAGAAAGCCTTCTAGCACAATTTGCTTCACAAATGGAAAATATTTCTGCAAAATAACTACTGAAAAGCTATAAAAAAGGAGACTCGTTTCCTTACTATTTCACTGCACGAAAGGTATACTACAAATAAAGCAATGCTGTAAATAGAGTTTGATTTTCAGCACAGTTTTGAGTTAACATGTCATAAATACAATTTTTTAGCTCTTCATTCTCCAAGTCGAGAATGGGATTGCCTAGGGTTGGCAAATCAACTGCTGACAGGAAACTAAAAATTCCTGGGAGGATCAGTCACGGCTTGTATGTGCATATGTAAATCTGTATCAGTACATATCTAGACAGAGACATGTAGCATCGTATATAGATTCTAACCCTTAAAAATGTTGTCTTGTAGAACAGCTACGGCAGCTAGGTCAGGTGTTAGCACTCCAGTGATGCCTGCATACCAGCTGCAAGTACAACCTGGTGGACACTGCTGGAGAATAGTGATGGTAAATTGTCCCCTCAAAATTGAGGAAAGAGTTTGATTAAACCTGTTGGAACCTGTTACATTTAATGGGTTTGTTTCATAGCACTGATTTCTCTCTGGGTCATCAAACTGCTCTCTAGAACATTGTTTGTGGATAGCTGAATCCTTGGTAGGTAGTGAGAAATCCTCTCTCTGCCCTGGAAGGGATACAAATAGTTTTCCTGTAGCATATCCCCTTTCCTGTTAGGAGAAATGGAACTGGAAACAGATAGGTCATGGTGGGGACAACTGCTTGGTGCTTCATGGTTTATTGGATACAGTGGAGGTAGAGGGAGTTCCTGGTTGTTTTAGCTGGAGCTGAGGAATGGGGAGGAACAGCCAGTGTCTTGTAGCTGTCCCTCTCCACATAGTTTTAGGATTTATGTATACTTTCATATCACATTAGTAATTAGTGAAACAAGAATCATAACAATCTGCCACTGTGAGACCTACTGAATGGAAATGTAATATATCGTGTCAAGATCTACTTTGAGACAATTTAATTTATGACTTATTGACTGAAAATTGTGACCGTTCTCTTCTGAGCTTTTAATACATGCTTCAGAAGAGTTTGTCAGAGTGTTTGTTCACTCAAGTTGGAGATCGAAAGACTAACATACAGTGGCTAATGCTAAACAATATACTACAGTTATCAGCTCTTTGTGCATTTGTTCTTTTGTTAGCCGTTTGCCTCTTTTTAGTTGTTAATAAATGGGGATATTAGGAAAATTCTGTTCGGAAGGCAGCCCAGGAGGTCCCTAGCCCAAACTCCTGCTCACACAGGATCACCTGTAAGGTCAGACTTGGGTTGCCTCAGTCTTATTTAGTCTGGTCTTATAAAACCTTCAAGTTTTTCACCTCAAGGAGCAAGTTTTCCTACTATCCCCTCTGAAACTCAAGTTCTGCCCATTGCCCCTCATTATGGTTTCTTTCTATTTTAAGCAGATCATTCTGCAGTGTAACTGAAGGTTTAGTCGTTCATTATGCAAACTTGTATGTTTCATGGAGAACTGAGGTCATGGAAATTGACTGGGAAAGGATTTCACTGGAGCAGAAAGGAGTCCAGAAATGTCAGTAAAATTGTGGGGTTGTCATTTGGTTATTGAGTTCTGTTCAATTTAAGTTAGCAAACCCATGCAATACGAATTGTTACACTGAGAAAAAAAAGAGATAAACTTGAGATCATTCCAGGATTTCAAACTTTAGTAATTTAAAATGTAAATTCATGTGTTGTTTTTTGCTGTTTTCTATAAAAGCCAGACTGGGATACTGATTCATGTGATTTGTGGAAATGGCAAATATTTACTCATTTGGGAAATCATCTTCAGGTTTATTGATAAGTTTTGAATTGGTCTTGGAAAGTTTATCCCAATGTCATAAAACAGATCCATTCCTGCTGCAAGTGATAGCACAACAAAGTGATGTTTACAATCTAAAAAGAAACATTAGATAAATCAACTAAGCCCTACAGGTGCAATAACTTGGGTACAAATGCAGTTTTTAAAATGAGTTTTGGGATACATGTAAGAGGGCAAATATTGCATGTATTCCTTCTGTTTCCTCCTGCTTTCTGTCCATCAGGATTCAGTATTCCAGGCATGCAGAAGGCAGAGCTTAATGAAAACATTACCTGGTGCACTCCTTGGTGCCAGACACTAGTTAGTTTTAAAAAAAAAAAAGTGATGTCACATTTTTTCCTAAGCTGGAGTACTGCATGAATGCTGGCTGCCAAAGTTCAGGGTCTAAGGCAGCTGTTGGGAATCCTCATATTGAAAAGAAACCATGAAAATAGGAACTATACAACTTTCCTTTCCCACCCAAATATCTCCACCATATTTTTATCAATTGAGTATTTTTTCCCTTTTTTTATAAACTCCATTTTTTAATTGGAATTATATCTGGGACAGAATTATAACAGGGAGCAGAAATCACAGATTACAATTCAAATGTATGGTATGATCATTGTGGCAACATTGGGTATAGATGTCTGCTGAGGTTTGTTGCAAGAATACTAGTTCCTGGGGAGGGAAGTGGAGTTTGTAACTTGATAGGAAAAATAAATATAAGGTCCCACTCTTAAACAAACAGAATCCCTCTTCCCCTAACCTCTTAAAGTTTGGACACCATTCAAAGTAATTCAGAATTAAAGTTATATTCAAACAAGCTGTTGTGGGAGTGCAACCTGGAGATAAGTGTCTTTTGCCCTATATTTTGTATAAAACAAGGAAAGTCTTCATTCTGTAATGCCTTACGTATCGTTTAGCTTGGCTTACTGTAGCAGAGAGATAGAGACCTTAGTTAGCAGCAGAGATCTAACTTGCCAACAGTTTAAATTGAGTTGTAATAAAATGTACACACATCCTCACAGAGATTTAGGTAGAAGACTGTGCCTGAGGAAGTGGAATTATAGAAAAGAACATCTTAATTTCAGTCCACTGTCTCAAATTTGTTTTGTAGGCACTGCACATATTTTACACTCATAGAAATCAGACCAGTGAATTCTGGGCATAGAGCCTCTTGTGTTTCCCCAAGACTTGAATGTTTTTGTTTCTTTGCAGAGAAATAGATGAAAGAGTTTGTCTTGGAGCAGAATATCCTTCATTATTTACAATTTTTCTTAGGATCTTTTTGCTAATCCCCACTAGAATTGGAAACAACCAATTGTTCATTTTGAAAGTTAATCAGCTTCCTGGGACAGAGCCCCGTGTCAGTCATGGGCTGCAGGCCCCTAAGACAGTGAGCTGAGCTGTCTCTGGGTGAACTCCATCCCATAAACACCCTCAGAATGAAGGGGGGATCTTGAGGACACAGGCTCCTCCTGCATCTCCCCATCCTGCTCCTGAGGCTGCTTTCTTGTTTGCTGTGCCTGCCATACATTCGCTGTGCTGAGGATAAGTTCAGCTGCTTGAGATTGTTTCATCCAACCCACTTCCATTGCAACTGGGGAGACTCTCCTGTTCCTGCTCCTCCTCTGCTGAGGAGGGTTCATGGGGTAATGGAGCAACTATTGTAGGTTAGCCCCAGACATGGATTAGATGCAGACAATTACTCTGGCTGTTAGGCTGTAGGACAGTAGAATAGTCGAGAAGGGAGAAGGTGTGACAGCTCTATAATGACTCACTGTTCATTTATGTTAGTGTAAAATTGAACACCTACCTTGCATACAAAGTCGAACTGTTTGTGTTTGCAGTGCTGAAGGAGGTACTAAACCAAACAACGAAACAGCAGCAAAAGAACCAAATGGCATCGTATTTGTTCAGTTTAGCAAAGGACTGGTTAAAAAAAAAAATGACCCAGTAACAACGCGGGAAAGTGCTGAGACGTACTCTTTTGTGAGGTAACCACTGAGTGTGGAGGTGTAAATGCCTCAGGACATATGTGAGAAACAACAATGCTTCTACATTCTCCCTGTCTGTCACCCAGAAGGTGAACAAAAATCAGATAAGGTATGTTTGGATTGCCAAAAAAGCTTTAGAATCTCCCAAAATAGCTCGAGATTCTACTGCTAAATTTGTGCAGATTGAAAAGTGGCCAGGGGAAAAAAGAACAAATAGAAACAGCAGTTTGATATTCAGCATGCAAACCCCCCAGCACCTCTACCATGAGTATGGTGATAAACACGCTTGCTAATTGACTAAAATAGCAGGCAGTTGGCAAATACAGGACAAGATAATTTAGGTGAAGAAGGTTAAGAGACTGAAGAACTCCTGTGAACCTGATGCAAGTTGCAAATGTGACGCAGTGTGTTTGGAAGGACTGTGCGAGCTGCTGTAGCCAGAGCTCCCAGAAGGATTCCAGAAACCTTTTGTGTAGCCCACTGCCCAGAGCACACCACCAATCAAAAGTTAAAATTATTTCATTGATAGCAGAAAACATTTTCTATGTGCAAATAATAAATGCGTATCTCATAGAAGAAAAATTTCTAAAGTTCAGAAAGATTTTAATGGATATTGACAAGAATAATGGAGACAGCAAAGGCAATCACGTAGATTCAGTTTTTGAATGTTGCATAAAGCTTGTGCTTCAGAAAGCAAAACCATGGGTAGTTTGATCTCTCCATCCCAGAGGAGCAATCTACATCCCCCTGATAAAAATATCTGGTACCATCAGATGGGTGGGACCTGTGGAAAGGACAGACCAGAAAGCTTCCATGGTACAACAGTCCGTGCCTTCAGAATGAAAATAAAAGTTTCTGACAAAATGTTTCTACATGTACAGGTGACCGGAAAGTGGAAGTTCAGACTGCAAACCCTCTCCTTTTAGCTTTTGGCTCCTGCATATATACTGTGTGCAAGATGACATTTTTTTCCTTATCTGAAAAGATACCTTCACTATTCATATGAATTCATAGCTGATCACCTGCAAATGAGCTAACTGCTTAGACTGGTATGGTTTTAGTATCCCAGCCTAGCTAAGTGCTTCTGGAGACGCTCAAAACTCAGCCCACTCAGAAAGCTTGTTAATGGGTCCCACATGACACAGCTATCAATTTTTTAGTATCAGATGTACATGCTGTATCCATTATAAATTTCACTTAGAATTTCACTTAGGGGCAGGCTTGCTCTAACTGCACAGGAGCTTGTAAGGCTTTGCTCCTTTTTTTTTTTTTTTTTTCCTTTTGGTGTGAAAGAAGGAAAAAAAAAGTTGCATGAGAGCGAAACTGTGTATTGTGGAAGACAACACTCACTATGTCTGTCAGAGAGAGGACTGATGTATTGCAAAGGGTTGCAAGCTTCTCCCTCTGCTTTTAATGTTTTCCAAGTTGTTTAAATGTGCATTGTAAGCAATGATAAAATGACAAGTTATCATTGATCTGTCCTTTCCTCCATCTCAGAGGGGTTCATTAAATAATGCATGCACCCATGTGAATTACTCTTCTTCACTATACTGTCCCCAGACTATTAGCCAGATATAGCACCAGCAGTATCTTCCAACCCCTAGAAACCCTTTGGCTTTCATTTAATTAAATTATCCCATTATGAAAACTCTTATAATGAGATTAAATTTAATTATTTATTAGACACTTATTTGCACAAGGGATCCTATCAATTATGCATGGTTGTGCTAAACATTTTTCAATCCATCACCTTTTCTTTTCATGGAAGGTGCAATTTATTAAGTGCAATGGAAATACTGTAACAGAAGAGTTCTAGCAGCAATGCGCATCTCATCCTGGTTCAATTAATTGCAAATGCAATAGGAAAACAAAACTATGAAAATTTATTCTTTCCTTTTGAAAATCAACATGCTGACAGAGCTGCATGTTTTGTAGTTTAGTGCATCTTTTTACATCTGAGCCAGTAAGGCTCACGGTCTTAAGTTATGGTTGGTTTTCAGTTGTGTTTTGTGTTAATGGTTACTAAATGCACAAAAGTTCAGAGGTAATGACTAATTAGAAGAGTTCAAAGAAATATTTGTGGCAGGTTGTGGCTTGTAGCTATGTCTCTATGAGAGTTTCTTATTAATTTATAGAAGATGCTATTATTCTCTTAAATTTGCAATGATGATTAGATTTTAGCAAGCTGTTAGCATATAACCAGAAAAAGTCATCAGACACATCTTCATTCATATAGGAAAGCAAAAGCATAGAACTGACAATAATTGTTTCCAGCAGAATGACATTCTCAAATGCACATTAAGAAAATGATCTAAACATCAATACATCTCTGAGCTTTTCTTTTTCTTTTATAAGGCCTTGTCAATAGGTAATTAATTATTTAACTGGAGTTCTGTGTGGCTCAGGGCAGCATTTCAAAGAGCTTTCTTCTATAAATTGCAAAGTCATCACAAGATGCTTTATTTTTTTGTCCTTTTTTTCACAGTGAGAAATGGCATGTGATTGACACCTACAAATGGCAACGCAGGGCAGAGACAAAGGGAGGAGTAGGAGGCTTTTCAGTAGGCTTTGGCAGATGCTTTCCATACATCACAAAATTCTACCTTGCTTTAAAAGTGATTGTGTTTCATGTTTATGTGTGAAAAGGGGTCAAGCAAATACTTATGTCCTTTTTTCCCCTCACTTTTGCATGTAAAGAGGATGTTTGCTTCATTAGCTTTGAAATTAAGTGGCCAAATAGGCTGCATATTTTAGAGGATTTCAGTAAATGTGCCCCAAAGTTCACACAAATTACTACAGAGCATTTTGATCCTCAGCTTCTGTGAAATGTGGTGCATCTGCTAATAACAAGAATTGCTTGCGTTTGGCAAGAGTCCTGTCTTCTGCTTCTGGCTTTGTCAAAGTCACTGGTTGTTATTATCTGGCGCTTTCCTCCTGCAAGTCCAGACTGTCAATTAAACCTCGGTGGTACACTCATGGACTCGATAGGATGGTTTTACTTCTGTGAGGGAGGTGAGATTCCTTCAGGCAGATCTCCAGAGCCTGTTCAGAGCTGGTATGCTTTTTGATGCACTGCTTTTTCTATCAAAGGACCTAACTCACTTCCAGAGCAGCCGCCTGTCTTCCACTTGGGCAGATGTACTTATATGCAAGTCCTGCATGTTCCATTCCTAGTTGCACACAAGGATGCTTCTTCCTTGGCTGGAAGCACCACAAACATGAAGTGAGTGATGGTACCATAAGAGACCGTAACGGTCTCTGACACTTCCTCTGCAGCAGCAAACCTCCAAATGAAGTTAAAAAAAGGTCTCTGAGCCAAACTCTTTCCCACATTACACTGCAATGGATTACCATCTTCAACCTGTCAAATGGTGAAAGAGTGAGGCACATTTGACATCTTCCCTGCCTAAAAGCAGGGGTTTAATGTATTTCATTCTAAAACTTCATTCTAACTTTGAGAAAGATGTGGCAGTTGCAGCACCTAACTTCTGAAACCGTGGTGCTGCAGTGAGCTGTGAAACAGCCCTACTTAGTCTGTGCTGGGGGCTGGTAACTTGGCAGTGGTTGTTCTCACTCTCACTATTTTATAATCTGTTGGCAGCTTTGAACTCCGCTTTGTAATGCACTTTAGAAATCATGTTGGGTACACACTCCAGAATGCTTAAAAAGAATTAAAATGCATACTTGGGATATGAAAATGAGACTAAAATGAAAATTAACACAAATCATGCTTGAGCCATGACATCTGTCAACCACCTGCTTAAATTACAGCTACCCACCCAGCCAGGCCAGACGCACTGGTAGGTGTACTTGACTTTTACACCTCTAACGGTGGAGGTTTCAGTGTTTGTGAGTTGGCTGTAGTTGCAATTCTCCATGTACTTCTCCCTTTCACATGTGATAATATCTTTTTCTTTTCCAAGTGGTGTGAGTAAGCTGAGCTTTCCAAGAGCTTCAGATACTTCAGCTTAAATTGTAGAGCGGGTTTTTGGATATAGCTTTCCAATACTTTGAATGCAAGCTTTGACAATTTCACCTGTTCTATGAGGAAAATTAGAATGGCTGTGGTGTTTTCATCAATCAAAACATTTGTATGCAGGCTTTTCATTTAAGTAAACTTTTTGTTAACATCCCTTTGCTTTTTATATTCACTAAAGACAATTAGTTGGACACTGCATAGGTATCAATATGCTAAAAAGTTACCAATTTCAGCACTGTACCTTGTCAAGTTTGGAGTTTTTGTCAGTTGGTTGGTCTATTTTAAAAAAATGATGAAAACACAAAACATGGCCCAGGTTGTCATAGTCTTTGGTCATGTCACCATTAATAAGGAACTGCATGAACTTAATATGATTCTGAGTGAATACAATTTATAAATGTTTTAAAAGAAAGAGATCAAATAGAGCAACATGGAGCTTTTACCTGTGTTTATTGCTTTGCCTTCCATAACTGCTTAACTTGAAGGAGGCTTCTGTGGAGGACTTAAGATAGGAGTAAAAATGTTGTATAATAATAATAATGTTGTATCAGAGAAATTATGTTTAAAAGGAAGAACTTGTTAAAATTTGAGAGAAACATGAGTTTTCAGAAAACTGCAGGGTGCAATAAAATTTGTAGGACATTTTATGTGCAAAGACTTATTGGCTGCTTTTTTTTCCAGTTATTATTATTCTAGCTTTTAAAATATTTTTAGACAAGTGAGACTTTGTTTAGCTTGGGTGAAAAGGCTTCTGACTTGAAATTTGCTTGTTTCAGGAGATTTGATTTCAACAGAACACTGATGATTTTCCCAGTGCAGATAACCGCAGCTGGAAATCAAAGCATCAGGTCATCAAAGCAGGGAGAGAGACTCCTGCAGCCCCTGTCTCTGATGCAAGGCATTTCCCCCTCTGCTTAGGCTGCCAGCACTTCTCCTTTGCCTCGCACCAGGCTGGCAGCTGAAGGTTTCCCAGCACAGCCTTCGAAAATTAGGTGAGTCGGGTACTCACACACTGTGTCCTGTGGATGTTACTTCTTCTCTAGCGGTCTCAGCCCTCACTCCAGTACTGCTGCCTTTGATTTTACTTTCTGATAGTCATCAAAGTAGATGGTGCTCAGATGGTGAACGTTGCGCAACTGAGCAAGTGAGTGAAAAAGGAAGGTGCTCTGCTGCGTGGTGAAGAAGAGAAAGCCAGTTTGGCCCATGCAGGAGGCAGGACAGTCCAGCTGTGTACAGCATGATGTCTGAGATGAAATAAAGCAGTTCATGTGTGGGGTGACTTTCTGATTGCAGCCATAGTCGGGCCCTGAGAGCAGGCAGTGCACAACCAAATGAGAGAAGCACTTTGCAGTGGTGTTTCTCTTTCTTCGGCAGCTGTAGAGGAGAAACTTGAGTTTTGAGGTACAACTTGGCTTGTATAGGTAGAGACTGAGAGGGTTTCTTGTGACAACTGGCTGATCTTACCCTCTGGGCACCTGTCTTTATGTAAAATGCAGTTGCTCTGTCAGCAAAATGGAAAAAAAAAATCATTAAAATAACTGGGAACTGTATATGGTGATCAGCCAATTTCTTGTTACATACTGGCTCCCCAAAGAAAGGCTTTTGCAGCCACATTCTTTGTGCACATCTATCTATCTACCTACCTGTGTGTATCCTATCAACTTCTTGTCTTGGAAAATTGCAATCCAAACTGACAGAGTTAGAAGCCTCAGAAAATACAACTCTCCAGGCTTTATGAAAACAGGCAGATGGGTTGTGGGAATGTATGCAGATGTCCTTGGCTGATGAAAAACCAAAGACAAATGTCTCTTGCACTAGACATCTGTGCATCTGTAGGACAGAACATCCCTGTACTGACAAAGGCCAAGTTGGAGGTGTGAGGGTCTTTGTGGTACAGGTTATAAACACCTGTCAGCCCTGGTGATGTGCTTGGTGGGACAGCTTATTTTGTGTGTCTATGCTCACACTGGGGTTTTGGTGATAGGTGCATGACTGATCTTAGTCAGCCCTAAGCCTTGGGAGCAGCCTTAGTGCTCTCAAGCCCAGAGATTCAATTTTAAAGCAACCTCCATGCCAGAAGCCAGACCCTTCCCTCCTAGGAGCTACACCAATCCCATCAGCAAGCCTCCCTTTCTGCCCTGTCTCTGGATTACTTTCACTTAAGCCACCCCAACGATCTTTTCTCCTACTTTCCCAACACAGTCTTCAAATCCACTTCAGCTGCTTCACCACTGGATTTCAGCCCTTTCAAAGTGCAGCTTTGAGCCAGCTGTGCTCCTGCTGGCTGCCCAGCTGTGTTCACTGTCCCTATTTCTGTGGCCACCCAACCTCCCCAAGTTTTTGGTGTGGAGAAGAGCAGTTCTCCCCTCCCTCGTTCTTGGTTTCCAGAGGATGCAAAAGAGCTGGTTAGAAGCAGTAACTGTGAGAAGCAAAGCCTTTGAGCTATAAAACAGAGGGAATCTCTGGCAAGACACTGTCAGTTGTTCTAAGCCTGCAATTCTCTCTGCTCACAGCCTTGCTCTAAAAGACCCTGTCTGACCTTCCTGGCACATGGTGAGGAAAGCTCAAATGCTGTCAAATGACAAGAATCTTTCATTTATAACTTGCTGCCCTTGTCCTCTGGGAAGGAATGTCAAAGCGTAGTTTCTGAGACTGTTCAGTGGGTTACCAGGTTGATTAAGTCGTATTCTGGTTTTAGTGGTTCTTTTGGGGGGTGTGTGTGTGTGTGTCCCCGCTTTTTTTTTTCTTTTTTTGTAATTGTGCTTTAATTATGACAGAAGTTCCCAGGATATTAATTTTCTACATATCTAAATAGGCATTTCAGCAAAGGAATTGATGGAAATGTCTTTAGATATGAGGATTAGGAGCAGCATGAGGAGTTTAGTAACTGATTAGGCTGGGGGGTTTGGGTATAAAATACCACTACAACATCCTGATGTATCTGTATGAAAAGACTTTGTCCCTTGTGTATTTATAGATTGCTAAGTGGGAGGCAGCACATACTTGAAATTAGTGATTTTAGATGGTGGAAACCAGGGGGGAAATTTTCAAATCAGAGTGTTAGAACATAACCATGTGACTCATTAAAATTAATGGGAGCTGTGTAGTGTGGTCTCTATGCACCACTTTGAAAATTTCCCCATGTGTTTCTCTATGAATATTTATGCAATCAGAAATAAAATGCAGACAATGAAGCAAAAGTCAATGTAAATACAAAGTGATCATGTAATTTAAATATTTTTAATTATTGACATAATCTATTACTTCTGACCAGCAATGAAAAACGCATAAGGATGAAGAAACTAGTTAAACACAAAAGAAAACAGTTCTAGCAATTGTTTAAAAAGAAAATGCATTTCTGATTAGTTAGGCAAGTAAGGATGCTGTGCTGCATTGTTTCTTCTAGGCTGGGAGGGAAGGAAGGAATTTTCATAGGCTAAAGGAAGTATGAAATGTTTGCTCTTGAGCAAATAGTACCTGTGTGTGCCTGGCATGTTGACCTGTGGAAATCTTAATTAGCGTGGATGTTGCTCTTTTCCTTGTGTATTAGGTTATCACATCTCCACTGATGTCTGCATGTGGACTTCCACGT
This sequence comes from Semnornis frantzii, assembly GCA_013399775.1. Lineage (NCBI taxonomy): Eukaryota > Metazoa > Chordata > Aves > Piciformes > Ramphastidae > Semnornis > Semnornis frantzii. The sequence continues at coordinate 11,955 of VWYK01110691.1, forward strand.
TTGTTGACTGTTAAATGGTATCACTGCTTTATGATTGCTAATAGTTCGCATTGCTATCAGTTCTCAGCTATTTGAGAGAAGATTGAATAGTGTTCTATATGGATCTTTCTAGCAAGAGAAAAGCTATGCATGTGCTTAAAGGAAGATGAAGTTGGAAATTTGGCAAGAATCTTTAAGCATTGCTGAGGAGTTCTGTTAAAACAAAGACACTTATGTCTTTCAAATTTACAGCTTGCTTAGGGGAGTGTAAAGGTTTAACAAATCAATGTCTCAAACCAATCTTTTAAATCACTGTGATTTATTTCCTTTTTATATCCATAGTCATGAATTTTGAAACCAAATGTAAACAGCAGTTTTTAAACCTCTCATTCGGGGTCTCTAAAGTCCACTTCTCTTACTAAATATATAGGAAATGTTTTTGCTGTGTATTAGCCTTCAGACATTTCTTCATTGCTGTTTGCTTAAGTCATTTTATGGTACTCATTCATTCACATTCTGAGAAGCTGGTGTCTTGGTGGACTTCAATGCATCCAAACATGAAGGGATAACTAGACCTAAATCCTGCAGCCTGGGGTAGCCTGGTACCCCTGGGGTACACTGGTACACAGCCCTGCTGAGGTCAGAAGGGCTATGACTGGGTACTACAGTCCACCTCTGGATCTGACTGCAGGGCAGTGGCCAGGGCTGAGGCAGACCCTAACCATGGCTGACAGGAACCTCATGAAGTAGGACCTGCTGAAAGTATTTCATCCTGTTCATCAGATGGTAAAACCAATTTTGGGCAACCCTGTATTAGATTGCCATGAAAAACAGCTGACCTACCAGTTGTTACTTTATGACGCATACTGCATAGCTATTTATTATTATTTACTGTTGACCAGAAAAAACAAGAGCCAGATCTTGGAATTCATCAACTAAAAGACAAAGATTTGTGTGAAGCTTCTGCTGTGCTTGGTGTACCACATATGTCTGAGGCCAAGTCCATAGAAAAGAATCTTGACACAATATTGATCTCATCTTAATAGACATGCATTTCATAGTATTTTGGGGGTGAAAATACTAATGACATGTTATTATTTATATATTAAAAATTAATAAGAAATAAAAATAATGCAGATTTTATGAGAAATGAGAAAGAAGGGAAGAAAAATATACTGTAGTAGTATCACTGATAGCTTCTGAGAGCTTATTTGGGTCTTGCCATGGATCAGAGAGCCTTGTGGTACCCAAAGTGTACCTAGATGAGGAGCAGCTGCTCTCCATCCCCAAGTCTCCCCCTTCTCAGCTGTAAATGCAGTGCAGTTCCTAAGACACTATCTGAATTCAAACTCTAGATAGGGATTAAGCTTCAGGAGGGAGAGCATCACCAGTTCTCCTTTGAATGAGGGGTGAAGAAACAATTAACTCATGGCTATGAATGCTGGGGATACTTTCCCATTGGAGCTTGGTGGACTGGGCAGCAGCACTCCTGATGTCCTTAGCCAGGGCAGTGCAGCCCTTGTTCGTGTCCCAGGCACTACAAAGCATCACTTGAAGCATTCAGTCTCCAGCAGTGGAACTTTGATTTTCTGCAATAAGCAGTCATCTGTAGTGGTGTATGTTGGTGGACTAGATTTGAAACCAGTGCATTTCTTGGCTACTAAATTTAAATTTTCCTACATGTCTCCAAGTTAGGATTTGTTGTTTTCCAGAAGGGAGTTTAAAAAACAAATAATCAGCCTGTCTACACAAAGGTGGCCTCTTTATGACTGTAAGGAAAGTGGCACAAGACACACCACAGATAAGCCAGCATTTCTGAGTGGCGCTCAACACAACCCTGTCCTTAGGCTGATAGCTGCAAGTCAGGATTTTTAAAAAATCAAATGATGATTTAAAACCTGTTTATCTCTGCTCATCCACCTCTGTTTCGAGTTCTTTGTGCTGCTGTGTTCTGTGGTATTTCTGTGTCCTCATCTTATGTTGCTGTACTCACCTTGTGCAGCTGCACAGGAAGTCTTCTGCCTCTGCTCTCTCGGCAGTGCCCACATTGCATTGTTCGGCACATCAGGTGGCATCTAGTGTAAGGTTCATTCCTGTTTGTCTAGCTTAGCATCATTACCCAGTGGAGAGTGTTGTGTGTAGAGGTTCCTGTGTTACGAAAGGCAAAGTGTCCTTAAAGGCACATTTTCATAGCTTCATTAGGTGAACCACATGGTTGGGATACACTTCAGCCTTCTGTGCATTCGAGCATGGTACAGGACAGATCTTGTGTTTTAGGTATTGAAAACATACTTTTGCTTGTTCTTAGTTCTTGTGAAACCCTCTTTAATCCTTACTTTAACCTGTTTCCCTCTAAACTAATGACAGATTTGCGGGGACAAATGTACTGACTGAGCCTAGGTTTGAAAGAGGTCTGTCGTCTTGTGTTCAAGCTGAAAATACAGGCGTCACTATGAATAGCTGGGTTAGGAATTAAATATTTCTTTAGAAAGATGAAAGGTAGATTGTCAAGCAGGAAATTTCTGTAGAAAATCTGTATAATGCACTTAATTTAAAGAAAAAAAAAAATCAGTATTAGTAGCCTGGAATTATCCAAGCAGTAAAAAGAGCTTAAGCTTTGTTTACATTTTGGCTGCAAGAGGTGACTCTAAGTATTTAGATAAACAATCAAAGCTGGTGTTTCCATTAGCACGTAACACAGAGCCCAGTTTCCTCACATTAAAGTAAAATTCAGTGGCAAATAGTAATTAGATCTCTTGGATATTAGTTGTACTAAACTTTACAGTGTGGAAAAAAATCCCAAAGAGCAAAACAATCCTCAAACTTTGTACCTGTTGAGATTGCTTAATAAAAACATCTTGAGTACTTCTGAGCACGTTTCCAGTCACAGTGTGATGGGAAGGCTGACTGGATAAAGTTACCGGTCCTCTGGATTCTGACCTTCGGTCTAAACAGCTTTAGGGGTTACCCTTTTTCCGATTTGTGAGAATGCAGAGAAAAAGTTAATGCTGCTGGAAGGAAGTGGGGGAGGGAGCTGAGCTTGGAGATGAGAACTGGGACTTTGAAGCCATCTGAGAAGTTTTCCTCTGGCCTTGATTTGTGACAACAAATATGGGCAGTCTGAGTAATTACATGGAGTTTCAAAATACGGCACGTGGCAATTCAAGTTTTTGTGAACACAATTACTACTGAGAAAATTGATTTTAAGGGAAATTATACAAAATCTCAATTCTCAGGGGATCTGTAGCCATCAAAATCTGGGAGCCAGCTTAAGCCCATCATCTGGTGAGGGAAAAGCTTAAATTAGTTGCCCGCAGACACATCGATTGGAAGTATCTGTCTCTCTGCAGATGAGGGTTGGGAGGATTGTTTCAAGCTAAAGCTGACTTTTAGATGGCTACAGTTGGGTGAGAATCCAACCCCTGCTGAACAAATGAGGGCCATGGTACAATTACTGTAAGGTTCAAAAGAATTTATTGTGGTAAATTCCTTACGGTTTACAGGAGAAGCAATTGAGGGGAGTGTAACATAAATTGCCCTTGTAATAACTATTTTAACTTAGACTTCCACTTTTTCCTTTTCATAGCAAGGCCCCAAAATATGAAATATTTATGAACCTCGGTTTTAGAAGATGCTCAACCCCTCCTGATTTCTGTAAGGAGGATGTGTGAGACTGACTAAAGACACATGTTTACTGTGTCCAGCTAAGGCAAGGTTTGTGATTTGGATGAGTATTTATCAATCATATACATTGGTCATTAATGCAGACTTCTTGTAATAATCTGTCAAAGTGAGCTTGGATTGCTTCTCTTTCCACTTCCTTCATAATTCCAAGTCCTGTATTTTCTCTATATAACTTTACTTATTTGCTTGTGCAGTTTTGTATGTCAGCAGCTGAAAAAGTATGCAATAATTGACACAAATAAATGAAATACAGCAATGATCCACTGCTCCATCTGCTGTTGAACAGTGACATGAATAATGCGTCAGGAAAACCTAGGGAATGCACTTAGGAAATAATTACAAAATAGAATTTGCAATATATAGACCTATTGTTTCTGTGGTTAGTGAACAAACATTTTTTTTGTAAAATTAAGAATTACGAGTACAACTTTAATTCAGAGCTGAAAACTGAAGAAGAGCTTTCCATCTCCCTTTGCACCTTGCATGAGGTGCTGACAAAAATGGTTTTGCTCATGTCAGTGCAAAGTAGTTGGAGAAAAGACAGCCTGGCATGGCTGAACTGAGTTGTTCCATGCAGTAGCACCGGCAAAGATACAGTTTATTGTTGTGAAAAGATACGCAGCTGTTTGTAAAGTCTCACTTTTCTCCAGTAGCACTAAATGAAAATTGAGAAAGGTTTAGACAGTTGTGGGTGCACCGAGTATGCTAGGCCACAGTGTGTGTGGAATGAGAGGTTTACACAGAACAATAGCACTCGGCTGTTTTGTCAGCTTGCTGGCAGGCTCTTTTTTTGCACAGTGCTATTGGTGCACCTCGGGGTGCTGAGGGACTCCTGAGTGCTGTGTTTATCGCCTGTTGCAGTGTTAACAAGCTACTTCTCATCACCAGTGGTGGTTGGGTTTGTCTGGTTCATTTCTGTAAGCAAATTGTTATTAGCACATCTCAGTGAAGGATGATTATTTTCAGTTTTTAGGCAGTCGTGGTATCTATGCTGAGCTGGAGTAAAAGCTGGAATTCAAACTAGAAAAATGAGCTCTTTCTCAAGGATGCTCACAGGTTGCAAACTTACTCCTTTCATTTCACTCCCTATCCCACAAATAGCTAATTCTCCAAATAACTCTGCTCAAAGACAATTATATTGCCTTCAGCAGAACTACTTTAATAAATGGTTGCTAACATGTTTGTCGGTCTTTCGAGATGAGGTGTTTGTGTGAAAAAAGTGTCATTCTCACTGAATCTTAGGTATCATGGACAATGTTAAAACCTCCCTCGCAAAACTGTTGAACTTGACTGGAAAATTGGATGTAATTTTCAGTAGCTGATTTTTTTATCCGGTACATTACAGCAGCCTTAATTTAAGCAGTTGGAAAAGTTACAACAGTACTGTTAATTCAGCAGCAGATCTTGGAGCTGTGCCCTCAGAGCACCACAACCTTGGTATCCCAGTCCCTAGGGAAAAGCAATGTCATCACTTTCAGATAGAGCATCTACTTCAGATGATCTGGAGACCAAAACTTACTATGTCATGAGATTTCTAGCAGAGGAAAGTGATGTAGGAAGTTCTTAGCTGGGTGTTTCTAAGTACCAAAAGAGAGATGAGTGTTAAACATTTAAAATGCCTTGATATAGGAACTTTCCCTTCACCCTGTGACTAGTTATTGATGTTCCCATAAGAGCACTGAGCATATTTACTGTTTACACTGTTTGTGTCTGTATAAATACATATTTATGCTACGCTTTTTACCTCTGTTACATAATGCAGCTAGAAAGAACCTGCATACCTTGATCCTGGACATCTGAGAAATACTAAAGTATTTGAAAAATCTCTGCATTTGTTTGTATCACCACTGTTGAGAACTCTGTCAGAATCTTGTAAAGTTATGCTTTCATTCAAAAAGATAAAGCAGTTTATACTTTTCAACACAGACTGCTATTTCCTATTTTAAATTTTATCCTCTACTTCATACTGCAGCTGCTGATTCAACACAAGTACAGTTACGTGAACAGCAGCAAAGATGTCAGCAGTTTGGCTGAGGATGATGGTATCTTTTCTTACAACATCTGACGCAGAGACCCTAATTCATCATTAATTTCATCCAGTGAATTTTGCATGTATGCAAGGAAATTGCCCTTCTCAGCCACACCGAGAGTTCTTTTGGAAAGAACAGTTAAAATGTCTGACTTCTGTCACTTTTTTGTTTGTAGTTTCCAAGGTCTTTCAATTTTTGCTCACATGAGTAGCAGACAATAAGGGCTCCAGTCAAACCTGCAAACTTCTGCTCCAGCCAGGGATGTCTCTAGGCAACAGCTGCTACGTGTAAGATAAAACTGGTGCAGAGACACTGGAGGGGCACTGCCTTTTTCAGAAGGCTCTGGCATTGTGTTGCAGTTATTGTGGGCAGAGCCAAGCGGTGGCTTTGGAGAGCGATGGGACAAGCCTTTGGCTGCAGTGAAGGGTGGTCTTCCTGGGCCTGTTTCTGATGTGTAGCATTGGAGACAGGATGCAAACATCTCACTGTTCTGCATCCATTTTATATTTTTCTGGATCAGTAGCACATCTGTCACTGCTGGACGAGAGCAACCCACAGGTGCTCTGTCCAGGATGAACTTGGCTTTGCTTGTGCTCGAACAAGTGTGTGTCACTGCATATGGAGCTAAAGCCATACTGCATGGTTCTAAGCACACACCCAACAGCTTTTTGTGCTCACGTTGTGTAACAGACCTGCTCCTTTGCTTCTTATAACTTGGGATGCCAGCCACATCAGCAGGAATGCAGAACCACAGCAAATTCAGGCGTGGTGTAAACACATACAGATCCCACTGAAACCTCTGCTGCAAGCCCAGTGCCATTGTGGTTTAAAATTGGTGTGGTGTGCTAGTGATCAACAACCCAGCCCACACTGATTTGGCATGTAGTTAGCTGGAAGAATAAACCCAAAAAGCCAAGTAAACACGCCCTTTCAAATAGGTTTCTAATAGGAGCAGTGCTCAGCTGGCATCATTTGGTCAGCTATTGACATAAAAAGACTGCACACATTTAAAGCAGGATCTGCCCTGCGGTATCAGCTGTAGGGTAAGTTCATAGGTTAGACCATACCATGGGGTAATGATACACACTAATCTGAAGTCCAATCTTCAGACATCAGATAAAGACCTTTAAGGTACTGTTTTAATGTCTGGATAAACACAGAGGACCCTGCTTTATCTTTTATCGCTAATCTGGATCGCTTATATGGCTTCAGGTCCCATACTGCCTACATGCCATGCCACAGAAGAGATTAAAATTTCAGAATCCACTCTTTCTTGCAGTGCATCGTTGCCACTCTTTTTCTGATCATCCTAGCCTCTGCATAATTTATCCTGTGTTTATCATCACATCACCACGCTCTGTATGTGTGCAGGGATCTGTCTTAGTTTAATTAAATACAGAGGTTGGGCGTGCTCCTGGAGTTATTACTTAGACAAAACTCCCATGGGGACTACAAACTCTAACCAAGAGTAAACCTGCTTCAGTAAGATTTAAATTTAAACCAGTAAAGTTTATTTTATGCAAAAATTCACATGCATCACTGGGAGTCACAGTCTTTTTTTTTTTTTTTTTAAATTTCCATAGCACAATTTAAGTATCCCTGTTTTAGGGAAAAGGTTTTGAGTTACATTTCCCAGTGTCAGATGGTGCCTCACAACAATATGATTTTTTCCCCCACCCAGGGGGAAAAAAAAAAAAAAAGCGCTTCTGCTTCCTGAGAGTGTGGAGAATGTGTACCTGATCTTTGTCATGTAATAGGTGGAGGTCTCAAGAGACAAGGAAACAGCACCAGTGTCTTTAACTCTGTGAGGGACTGGGTAGGGTTTTTGAACATGATCAGATTAACTCTGGAGAAGGCTTCAGTGGTGAGCATGTTTCAGGATTTCAGGGACGTTTACCTGACAAAACAGTGTATCTCTGTCATAAGTAACTTGTGTTTCTTTCACAGCTTAATATAGAATATCATAAACAGTTTTCCTGGCATGAGATCTGGTTTGTGACTGTACAGAAGCACAGGAATTGTTTGTGCTGGCTATGCAGACAGGCCCAATGGAAAGCTGCTTATTTTGACCTGGGTTCCCATATATGGTGTGTGACTGTCCCAGATCCCTTTTCTCTGCTGAACAAAATTAAATCCTAGGTGCCTTTTCAACTCAAGGTTTGAATTGTAGCTTTGCAAACCAATCTGCTTTCCTGAGGCATTCCCAATGTGCTTGCTCCAAAACAATGTCTGGCTCACTGGGATGTAGTAGCCAGAAGATGTTTCTCCTCTAGAAGTGTTGCTTTTGCTCACAGATTAGCTACTTGCAGGTAAGGATGTATCAGCAGTGAATAACCACAGATTTCTGAAAAGAAGTTCTGTTTCAATCTGTTTATTCGGTATAAAGGTTTGGGGTTATTTTTATTTAGTATGATAGACCTGGCACAGTATTAAGGCTGCTTCTTTTGGTGCTAGAAATCATTATGCTGTTTACCTCATCATATTTGGATTATGTGTACTGAAAAAGTGTAGTACAATAAATTATGTGGATTGAAGGGTACCATCCACAAAGTGGAAATGCTCCAGAGAACCCGGGTCAGTTTTAGCTAATGTGGATGTTTATAGTGTTGGGGAGTGGTGGTGTTGTTCACAGAACATATATATTTTTTAAAGAGAATTTGGTTTGGGATTTTTTTGATGGATTTTGTTTGCTTGCTTTTTCATGTTTTGGGGGTTTTGGATTTGGGGTATTTAGTTTTGTTGGGTTTTAGTTTTTTTGTTATGAGCAACTGAAAGTGCTGTAATAAGAATATATCATAAACCATTTCAGTTTAATGGCATACTAATTAAATTAATTACCTATTGATTGGTAAAAGCTAGGCTTTAAGGACTTAGTGTTACCTGATGCATGAGTTTAACTGTGCAATCATCTCTCCCTCCTTTGGAGATGTGTAAGGTCTGTGGAGAGGCCTTTACAGATTTTTAAACCTTTAGTAGCTGAGTAGTAATAATGTAAAGTACAAATCTGACTACATTTACAGTTATTTCTAGGGATACAGGTATTTCACAGATCTGCATGGCTTAAACCACGTGAAGACTTCCAGATACTTTATTTAATAAATACCTTTAGGTTGGGGCAGGCTGGCTCCGAAAGGTTCCGCAGACCCTTTCTTTACAAGGTTGCAACAATCCCAGATATTTGAGCACGAATCCGTTACGCTGCCGCGCGCCGTGAAGCTCCGTGAGTGCCCATTCCGCCGGTACCGCGCTGCTTTAGCTCCGGTTTCTGTTCGAGCTGCTCGGGGCGGGGCGGGGGGGGACGCGGCTCTCATGGTGACAGCGTTAAATGCGGAGGGACCCGCGGTGCTCGTTAGCATCGAGAAGTGAGGCTGAATAACGAAGGTGCGGAACGGGGACTCTGGCTGGGCGAGAAGCGGGTGCTGGTTCCGCACAAGCGGGGTAGTCCGGCAGCCCCGGCCGCGTTCCGCCAGGGCACGGGGGAGGGCGAGAGCGTAGTAGTTGTTGCTCTCAAACCGGCGTGTCTGGGGCAGGAGAGGAGCCGTGGTTTGCGTTACAAAAACAACTGAACCTGGGGCGGGGGGGAGGGAAGGGGGTAGAAGCGGCGGCGGGAGAAGGGGAAGCGGCAGGGAGCGGCAGCCCCCAGGCACTGCCTGCGTACGCCCAGGCTCAGGAGCGGTGGCGGGGCCGAGGCCGAGGCAGCTTCCCTGTGCCGTAGCTTTGTCTGCCTGCTCCCGGCTCCACCGAGCCATGAGAACCGCCGCACTGCCGTAAGCCCGCGGGCGCGGTGAGTACCCGGTGGGTAGGAGGGGCGGCGGGGGCACCGGGACCGGGAGCGAAGAGCAGCAGCCGGAAGGCGGAAAGGGCCGCGGTGCCGCCTCGGGGGAGGGCAGTGCTCGCTGCAGCAAGCGGCGGCCGGTTCAGGCCGTGGGCTGCGGGCTTCCCGCAAACGAAAATCCGGGCGGCTTTGACCGCTGTGACCAGCTGCTGCTGTGAGCTGCGACCCGGTTTGCCGGGCGGGCCGATACCGCAGGGAAATGGGCAGGTCATGCAGGAGCCCCCAGAGAGGGAACCTGCCCAGAGAGACCGAAGAGCGTGAGAAAAATGACAGAAACGGGAGGAGAGTGTCTGGCAGATCGTGACAGCTCCTTCCGAAGCAGGAAATCCTTCTGCTTAATGTGTTTAAGTTTTCCGAACACCAAGGAAAGCACACAGATCCCCACAGGAGAGCTGTCCTGAGTGGCAGAATAAACATCTACACAATTGAAATATTTGACGTTTATTGACGTTTTTCGTGGCTTATTGAGAACGGTGATCTTAGAACGAGGGAGTTTAAAGACCTTCTGAAGTCTCATTGCGTTTATATCTTGATTTCGAACAACCGGGAGACGCGAAAGTTTCCCAAGTTCGTGTTTTTCTCGGTGCTCCTGACAAACACCAACTAGAGGAAGGGCTGCCTGTGCCGCAAAATATTTCTGGAAAAGCAAAGATCTTAGCGTAGTTAACAGTATCTTAGAAGGCACCTGTGTTTTGCTGGGTCCTTTTGGTAAGTAAACGTTTAGAAACAATGCAAGTAGAAGAGGTAAAAAAAAATCAGATAAAAAGAAAAATGAGAGTATGTGTTTCACGTAGCTAGTTAAAAAATATCACAGAGACGAATTCGATATAAGAACTGGAAATGTTGAGTAGTGTACTGATGGAGATTTTTGGTGCCGGATACCATGCACAAAGACTATTTTCCATCCCGTACTTGGACTGTTTGCAAAGCATCCGCCACTGCAGACTGCTGGTTTGGTGTGTAAAATAATCGTGTGTCTCTGTAAATACCTACGTGAGTGTGTGTGTGCACGCTCGATATTTCAGTGCGCGTAGACACGGATGTGCGCAGCGCTGCCGCGGAGCCGGGGACACGCGGGGTCCAGCCAGAACCTCGCTGCTGTCCCCCGGCCTGGCAGGGTCTGGGCAGGAGCAGCCATCGGCGCTGGGCAGCAGCAGAGGCTGGAGTCACGCTTTGCCTTTGGAGAGCGGGGAGAAGGAATGAGTAATCATTTTGTTTGAATTGCAGTAAGTATGAAATATTTCTCGGGAGCCAAAATATCTCGGAAAAGCAGAAAGCCGTTCTGAAATGACTGGTCATAAATAGCAGCATTGTCACGGAGCGGCTGTGCTCTCCCAAAGGGCAGCAAGTGCTGGGGTTTCAAAACGTTTCATTCATAAACATAGGGAAAGAGCACCCAGGAAGGATTTTAACTAGTAATTAAAAATGAAATAGCTGTAATTACCTGCTCCTGGTTTAATAAGTGCAATTTACCTTTGATGTGAGTACCTGGAGGGAAAGCCCTGCCACTCCACTTTGAGCCCAGCGCTGGGGTTCTTGGAAGAGTGAAATTATTACCAAGGTTCATATTTTGCCGGCAAGGTGCCTTTCTGTAGCAAATTTTAATTTTAGTTTTGTAGACATTCTGATATTGGCGGCAATGCTTCTAAGGAGGCAGAGTGCTGCTGGAGGGCAAGTCCTGTTCTCTCCCTCCCTCTACTCTCATTAAAAATGACAGCTTTTCTTATTTTTTTTTTGGGATTGGGGTGGGGTTTTTTTTTTTTTTTTGTTGTTGTTGTTTTTGTTGGGCTTTTTCTTTCTTTCCTAAGGAGGAAGGCTTGTTTGAAAAACTGCCATTGTCTTTGAAATGTGCTTCTCTAAATTGGAGCTGCATTCTAAGAAAAAACATGTGCTGGCTGTAGTTTTCTGGGTTAACTTCTTATTTTTACTTACATTTATTTTCAGCTGGAAAAAATGTTTTAAGTTTTAGTCCTAAAAAAAAATTGCTCCTAGTAAGCAAAAAAACTTGTAATTTAGACAAGTACCTACATTGTACTTGCTCTGTGCTGCTGAAATTTAGAATCCCCTCCCATTTACAGTTTACTTTTCACAGAACATTATTAACTTTTTGGCTTCATATATGATCTTCTGTCAGATGCTTTTGATTTGTAATTTAACAAAGTATAATAAACAGTGCAAAAGTCATGAATTTTCCTCTGCATCCTGAGCTCTGTGGTAGGGAAAATGTGATAAAACGTGTACCTTAAGTCTCGTTTGATGATCTCGCAAAGCAAGTTTGCCTTCTGGAAATAATTTCTGGGGTTGAAGAGCGTGGTATTAACAGATTTAATGTGGCTATTCAGTGGATTGGTGGAGTACTATGTGAGGTTTAACAAAATGAGAGAGACAAATTGAACATCAACAAAACCTACATCTGTGAAGAATTATAAATTTAATTAGAAAAAAGGCAAACTTAAAAGATCGCATTAACTAATCAGAGTTTGATGTTGCTGATTTAAGATTCTTAAATTGATAGATTTTAAGTAGCTTTACTGTCACTGTGGTGCCCAGGTCTGCAGCCCATTTTGAAGAGTAAGATGTGAATGTTACTTACAACAATCAAATTACACCCAGTAATATTTCAGAGGTACTAGGGAGAGTGTGCGTGCCATTTAGCATCGACGGCATTCTTAGTTTAAGCAGAGCAGAGTATGAAGGGTGAGTGACAGCTCCTTCTTTTTCTTTTTGATTTTTTTTTTTTTCTTTTTCCCTAGTGTACTACTTTGACTGCCCGGGTAAGACCGCTGCATTATTTTTTTCCCCCACTCTTTGTTCAATATGTGAGTTATGTCGTAGAACCTCAGCTATTCAGAGGTAGGTTGGCAAAATGGGAGAATGTACGAGAGCAAGCACACACCACCCAGGAATGTTTTATTCTAGGAATTCTGTTCATCATAAGTGTGGTTCCTTAATATGTTGTAATTTTGTACTGCACATAAAAAAACTGAAAGCATGTGAAGTGTAGCATTTTGTAAACTGTAACTAATTTCACTCACATCTGTGTCTAATTGTTGTCTGCATTCACATTCTTGAAAGCAGATTTATTTTTCCTGGACCACTCTGTGGATTCAGCTGACCAGCCTAAGTGAGGATTAGTTGTTTTAAAGTTATTTTGATTAAAGAGTCATTTTTAAATATGGTAATGTGCAACATATGGTTTAAATAATCCGTGAGACACAAAGGAATATATCTAAAGTATGTCTAGTGAAAATGAAGACTGTGGATATGAGCATTCACAAATCATAGAAGACATTTAAGGTACATAATAATTTGCTTTGAGCAGTAATATTTTTTCCTCTCTTCCATGAATCCGTAAATGACATCTCTCTCGCTGCACACACACATACGCACATAACTATGGATATGCTTGTTGGTGTGTACAAGTTATTTCTTTTTATTTGGGTAAATAAAATAACAAGGGTTAAATGTATATTACAGTTTAGCGAAGAGTACAGGGCACTTTGGATAATGCCAGTTAATTAAAACACCTATTTGAAAAAGGAAGTCTTCTGTGTTATAAAAGTTATATTTTAAAGGATCCCATGCAAGGGGGAGTGAAGATAGCTTTGTAAACAAACTTTACCTATAATTTTTTCCAGGTGTTTAGAAGTCACAGCGGAAACATATCCTAAGGCACTCTGCTGCAGTTTCTGGAGTAAAAAGAGTCTTTAACCCAAAATTCAGTTTTGAATGTATCAGCTAGTTTGGTTTGGCAGAGCATGTAATGCACTGCTCTAAGTATCCACTCACACAAAGATTGATGTTTTTCAGCCTGTGTTATTGTTGCTTCTGGACAGCAGTTGTGATGTTCTGCATTGCCTAGCTGCTCCCAGCAGTTGTTTGCTCTTGCTAGTAATAATTCTGTCTGTGATTAAAAATAACAAAATACCCCAACTGACAGACACATAAGTAGGATTTGCTCGCGTGATTTTTATGGTACTTAAAATGCCTAATCTCTCTTGCCTGTGCTCTGTGATCATTTAAAAGATGTCAGTTCAGGTTGAATGGAAGCGCACATGGAGGATTCTGAGGGCAGACATTCAGAGGATGCAGAAGTTGTTTGGAGAAGCTTTTGTGTGCTCTTAAGCTAACAGTGTCTAGCAGCATATATTCACCTGAATTTCATCACCTGCTGGCAATCGTTGCTGGCTACAGAAAAGAGTGCTAGCAAAGCAACGGTGGTTTTCTAACAGGATCTCAGGGTTTATTAGTCACTTGAGTTATAAAAGGAGTCATTTTATGAAACTGGAAAATTGTTGCTGGGCTTCTCATTGGAACCAGGCTCCATTTTGATGAGTGACCTCAGAGGTAAATGCTGCAGCTTCCTCCTATTTATTTGGCCTGAAGCGTTGTTTTAGATCATTGTACCAGAAAGCTTGTTAGCAACTTTGTGTGGTAACATGCAGGGGTTTTATTTCAGTTCACCGCACTCAGAGATGGGCTCATTTTGGCGATGGGTCATGTATTGAAGATCTTTACCATAGGCAGAGCTGCCCCTTGTTCCCCCAAAACCCAGCGTCATCCTTGCTCTGTCTTGCTCTACTCCTTGCCTTTGAGTGGGGTTCCCCGCTGCAGGAGGGAGAATGGTGAGGAGTGGAGGAAGAGAAGAGACAGCATGATGAGGGCAGGAAACTGTCAAGAGCGAAGAGTACGGGAGAGAGAGAGAGAGCCTTTGGCCGGCAGAGGTGAGGGGGTGGAAGGGGCTTGGGGTTCCCGTGGCTCAGTAAGATGGGGTTACCTTGAGGGGGTGCAGCGGCAGCCCTGCGAGCAGTGGGAGTACAGGGCCCCTCTGCAACTGTCACGGGTCCCTGATGAATCACCGTCTCGTCACTTGGCCGCCGTCCCCCCCGCGCAGGGAGGAGAGAGACCTGCCGGGAAAGAGCAGTCCAGCCTTGGATGTAAAGACAATATGCCTTTGACGGGCACTGCCGCCTCCGCTCCGGGGCTCAGGGCACGGTACTGTCACCTGCACTGATCTCCTTTCTTTAGATTAAGGCCTTATAGTAAACCGGAGTAATAGAGGCTTCTGTTTGCTTCCCTGGTTTACAGGTGAAGAAGTCCCAAACTGGCTCAGATGTTGCTGTTTCCTCAAGCTTCAGGTAAGGATTTTATTGAAAACTGCTATTTTCCTGCCAACCTTTGACTTTTTTCTCCCCTCCTTTTAAATTTTTAACTTCAGGTGATAAGTAAACACTTATTGTTGGTTTTACCATTAAACAAATGAGCTCGTGCTGGATTCCCACTTTTACATGCATGAAACCAAGTCTGTAAAGCACAAGCATGTACATTTTGCCAATAAATTGTTTGACTTTCTATTATTTCTACTGGTTTTTTAGGCTCACTACAAGCTCACCCTTCTTTGTAGACTGGTCTAGCTAATGAGATACAAGATGAAGGATTTGTGTTTAGAACTTGTGATAAAATTTTAGTTAACATGCAAAAAGCTTCATGGCTGAAATGACACTTGGGCTCAAGGACATTTATGCTGTTACTGTGGGAGGAATTTTTAATGTAATTTTCATGGTCTTTAAAAGAGTCTAAGCATTTCTTTTAAATGGAAAAATTCCTGGTTGAAATGCCGTGGAGACACAGTAACCTATGGAATTTCTACTGGGAGCAGTTACTTAGACTGAGTATATCAAATCAAATAACATTACCAAAAGTTTTAGATACAAAGTAATGGGAGGATGGGGCACTTCAATCATAAACTTCCTCATCATCAACCAAGGGATATGTCATGGTGAGGATGGCTGTTGGCTTTTTTGTGTAAGGCTGCTGGAAAACACTCACTGGAAGTATTCCAGTCCTTGTGTGCTGTATAAATGTTTGATTATTGCTTTGGATCAGAGTTGTGCTTTTTTGACTCGGCATCAGCTGCTGAGACCACAGCCCGGCACCGAGGCACCGACACCCGGTGGCTCTGCTGTGTGCTGATCATATCCCTTTTCAGCTGGGCACGCTTTATGTAATCCAGAAAGCAAACAAATGAGCAGACAGAATAATGTTTTAATGCTGCATTTATTTCAACGGAAACAGAGGAACAATTAAGTAGTTTGCCAGAGTAAACACACACATCAGGAATATCTCATTCCCTGTCAGGAGATGATAGGTTTCCACAATTGCTTCAAGTGTTTGGTTTGGAGGCCCCATTATATTGCCACTGAAAGAGCAGAGTGTCAATTTGTTGTTAGGCAAACATACAACTGCATATACTGCTGATTCCATCTTTGTGTGCATCTTAAAATCTTAAGGTGGTGTGTTTAAAACACAGTTCTTCGTATCTAAGTTTTATTCTGTTATAAGCTGCAAACAGCATTACAGTAGCTGGTCAGTTGTGTGTGAGGCTCCAAAATGAGTTTAGCACTAGAAACGATGAAGTTAGGAGAAGATGTTGACTTTTTGCAGTGTTTTCAGGATGTTGATGAATAGAAGGCTGATTCTTGTAGAGGTAATTTCTCTGTAACCAATGCTGAATGTGTCGCTGTAAGTAGTTGTATCTTGTTTGCAGGTCTATGGAAATGCAGGAGCTAGCCAGCCCACACAGCGGACTAAGTGGTAGCAGTGAATCCCTCAATGGTCCAAAACTTGATAACTCCCATATAAACAATAATTCCATGACACCCAATGGCACAGAAGGTGAGACACCAATTTTCAGTGTTTCAGAGTTTGTTATTTGTTGTGTTGCTGTTCTTGCAGCCATATAGAGATGTTGTCCTGTTTGAGGTGTTCTGTGTTGATGTAATGCCATGTGTAGAGCCAGTGTTCAGTGTTTATCAGTAGTTATCAAATGTCATCAATAGCTTTCATTCCAGGTTTATGTTCCTTTCATAGAGTTTGGATGGACTAAGCTTAAAAAAAGAAAAAAAAATAAAGGCAACCCCACCCCAATCTCGCAGTCTTTTACACCATTTTGGTATTTATGCTCTCACTTTTTGCAAGCTCCTAAGTCTGTCAAGTAGGCTAATAAGACTGAGTGTTGAAATTTCCTTGGGCTATCTTGCTACTCTGATCAAGTGGCAAAAATTTGAATGGGTATAGTCATTCCATATGGTAAACTGATACCTATTTTTTGAGCAGCAACCAGGCAGTTGATAAGTTATGGTTGTTCTCAGTAGAATACTAACAGCAGAACAACCTGGCAGCTTTGCCAGTAATATAATGCATATAACAATGCATACAATGAAATGTAGAAGGGCTTATATAGTAAGCAGGAAAAAACAAAATCTCCTTTGCTGTAACATTTCTATGGCAAGAGTGGGAAGGGTCATACTTGCTGCTTGGCTGGCTGCATGACCAGAGATTGTAATACAGTGCTAAAGAAGAGCCACACAGCCTCGGTATTGCTGCTCAGTATAAATATGTAGTTAAACAACTGTTGTAGCAAAGATAGCGGTNTGTTTTGGGTCACGGACATGTATTACATTCTTCCAGGAAGGGCACGTGTCAATCAGACAGATGTCGTCCCAACTCAGTTCACCAAACATCTCTGTTATTTGTTCTAATTGGAGTCCTCTGTAGTGGGGAGGCTCTGTGGGTTATCAGATTAACGGCCACTTCTGCCACAGTTGTGTAGGTTTCACTTTTTGCCACTGCTGTAAAAAGTATTGCTGCAATCAATTTTTGACCCATTTGAAGATAGAAGAAAAAAAGGTAGCTTTTAAAAGAATAAATGAAGGGCATAATGTGTTAATATATTTTACACAGAAGAATATTTCATGTCCACAGATGAGTCATCTTCCTTTCAAATACCCAATCATTATTATGTTTTTTCTACCAGATTATCACGTATGTGAGTTTTGGTACAGGATAAAATGGCCTGACCATTTCCGATTGCAATTCCCCCAGCCAATGAAGGCATTTGTTGCAAATCCCACCTGGTTTTGTGCCTTCTGTGAAACTTGAAGGTTCTTTAGTAGCACAAAAATGGGAACTGTTCCATGCAACACTGACAAACTTGCTGTCTGGCTCACCTTTGTGTTCTCAGTAGCTGTTGCATTCAGGCTTATGCTCTGCAGAGTGGGCACTCAACACTGCCTTGTCAGGAGATGGGTGATGTATTTTATCTGCCCACTTGCTGACTTCAGGAAGCAAATAATGATATGGTAGGTATCAGAACTTAGTGGAGAGAGTGGATTAAACCACAGTGACTTATATACCTGACACTAGAATTTTAAAGTTCAGGCTTATCAATTTTGGGTGAATTCCTACCCTGAAAACTGTGACTTGCAACGCATGTTTGCCCTGCGAGATGAAGCCAAATGGTTTTCTTTTGTTTGCCCTTTTCCCCCAGGTGGCATGACCCTTCTCAGCACTGCAGACTGGCTGCTGAGCCCTAGTGCCCAGAGCCCCTCAGGTTTGGGGCGGGGGTGTGTGTGTGTTGTGCGTGGGGGCCCCAAAACTGTCCCCAGAAATCACTTCTGCCTGGCAACTTGGGTCTAAAGTGAAAATTCCTGTCTCTGATTGCTCTTAAGTGACAAATAAGGTTTTGGAAAGAAATATAATCAGATTTATTTCTAAATTATACATGTGCCGAGAGACAAAATCTGTGAGCAAAGCAGGTGCTTAAGAACTTGAAGGTGGAATTTTTGCTATTAATCTCTTTTGTCATGAGAAAATGTTTGGCTTGGATTCCTTGAAGTGCTAAATAGGTTTGAGGGAGAAAAAAGACATGAATGAAGCAAAGGTTTCTTAGTTTTCTATTAACAAAGAGCAAAGTAATTTTTTTCCTGAGATACTTAACACAGAATCTTGATGAGACCCAAGTTGCAGACTGTAAGGATGCAGTCACAAGGCGACTAAACACCTTCCTTAAAACACTGGTTTGCTTACTTGTTGCACATGGAGTGTGCACATGGAGTGCGCACATGCAAGATGTGGGTTGCTGAACCTGTACCTGAAACCGACATCTAATTCGCTATGTGCTTACTCTCACTAATGTGAAAGAGCTCTTTTTGGGGTGCAAGGGACCTTCATCTGAACGTGAAATAGGGCCTCCAGGTATTTGCATGTTATAAATATCTTGTAAAGATATGTTAAATTTGATTTGACTATGGGTGTGATTTAGGCAAGCTTCCATACCCTGCAGTGCAGGATATGTTCACTAGATGAGAAGGAGGAAGGGAAAAAAGAACCCCTCCCCCTCTCGCAGAGTGGAATGGCCCCATTTCAAACAAATCTGTTCATTAATTCCTCTAAGCCACACTTTCAGACTTGTCTCTTGTTGTTCTACAAGAGGATGTGGTTGGAAGATAGCTCACTGTTATTAGCTCATAGTTTTAGCTTCACACTTAGTGGTAAGCTTTCAAAGCACCGAACGAGGATTCAGTTGTGTGACCAAGTCTTGAGTTTAATCTTTGTGCAGCTTTGATATAATAGCTCCACGTGTGCTTTGTTTCACTTTGGTAGAGCAGAACTGACCAGGTAGTGGCGGCCAAGGACTGCAGCTGAAGAAATTCAAGAGGGGTTGGGTGACTGGTATTTATTTCCTTATATCTCAAGTTTTTTAAACAAGTCAGATTTACTAATTCTTGCCTCAGACAACAGTTTCTTCTGTGACACCCTCCTGGAGCACAGTGATTTCTGTAGAACTCTTCAGTTTGTTGCAGATCATGAGACAGTCTCCACAGGTCTGGATATTTATGTGGCGAGAGGATAACATCTTGATTTAAAAGAAAAATTCATAGATAAGAAATCATTATTTTGCTGGCATTTGTTTTTTCATTTCTTCTCTTCTGGGCCAGGCTGCACAGTCTTCAAACCAGCGAAGGTAAATTAACAAGGAAATTACAGATCCTGACCAACCAGAAATTTCCTGAGGTTGAACACAGAGAGTAACCCAAAAATGTCTAGCTAAAGACAATCAGAAAAATCAGTCCAGGCATGCCAAGATGGTGTCGATGCTATAAATACTGCAATATTTGAGTTTGCCATGAGCTCTTTAAGTGTTTTTCCACAAAACACTCTGCCATAGGATATGGCAGGCACTGGGCAAATGACAAAATTAAAACATTGGGCCCTGCATGACTTGCCTAAGAAGGTCTGTTGGGAAGAAAGAAAACACAACATTATTGAAGTAATGATCAAAATATTCATAGTGGTGCCTTATCTCTCATCTTTTGTCAGCGAATTGCTGTACTGGGTTGATACTACAGAAGTTAGAGAAACAATAACAACAGAAGCTGATGAAATGGGCATTTGTTAAGTTTGATCAGACAACTGGTTGTTCCCACAACAGTGCCCACATTGGTAGGTGCACTTCAGAGATTGAAAGCAGTAGCAAAATTGCAGTGGACAACTGCATCCAGCTTCTGCCTGCAGTGATTTTTACTTTAAAAGAATATAGATTGCTTCTCATGGATTACGTAGAGTGAGAAACAGAAGCCTGTGGCCCATCATGATGATGTTTTATGCAACTGGAATGGAAAAAGAAGAGATGAAAACTGGGAGAAGGAGCTATGGTTTTCCAAGCAACTACACTTCATCCGTGTTAGGAGTATGGAGCTTCTTCTGCCTATTTTTGAGTGTTCAGGAGGAAGAAGAGAAGGCATTTTCATATCGAGGAGAAAAGGAAAACAGATAAATTGAAGATCAGGTTTTCAAAGATACATAAGAAGCGAGGCTTCAAAGGGAGCTGGACACAAAATTCCTTTGGGAGTAAAAGAAAAGATTCTCACTCTTTAAGTACTTGCTGCAACATGAGAACGAGATTCCACACAAAAGCAGTCAGAGTTTCCCACTAGGTGACTACCTGATGGGTGCCCATTAGAAATGTTAAATCTGGTGTATGTAAACCCATCTTCAGGCTTCCAAAAGGCAGTGATGTGTAGTGTGTTTGCTGTTGAGTTGCAGTATTGTAGATTGGAAAAAATGGGGTCAATGTCTTCTGAAGCAAGGTAGAGTAAGATGCTGAAATTCATAGAGAGGGCATGAGCTGTTGTCACAGAGATTTCTGTAAGCAAATTATATGTCAAATACTCTTAATTCTAGCAATACTCTGTGGCACTCAAAATAATCTTTCAGCATTGCAGTCAAGCCTACACATTGGCAGGGAATGACTTAATTTGATTAAAATTATTCATAATTTTGTGTACTTAGGGTTGCAGAGTTGTGCTAGGTGTGCTTGGCAATCAGATACAATGATCCTCCTGTGGAAGATAGTTGGGTTTTGGGACTTTTTAAGTGCCCACTCCTGAAGTTTGTCGATGACACCACTGGTGTTTCTGGACTTCTGATTGAGAGTTTGGTGGCATGAAACTCGAAACTGATGCAGAGCCACCTTCATTATTAGACGTTCTACAATACTAGTGCAGCGAAGGTAAACCATTGGCACTAACTCCTTCAGTCGGCCCCAGAAGAGGACAGTTGTATGGTGAGAGGCAAAGACTGCTGGTCCCAGGCCCTGGACTGGCGAAACGAGGCGAGGGGCTGCAGGAACTGGCACTAATCTTTGCGCTGCTGCCGCTTCTGGGTGATAGAACACAGGCACACATCACTGCCCGCTGATGAGAAGGCAGAGGCTGGCTTGGATCATCTTTGCTTCCCTGCTCTTTACTGTCTTTGGTATTACACTGGCTTCCTTCCAGGCTCTTTGTCTTACTTGTGCTTCTATTCTCCTTGCTCCCTCAAGAGTCATCCTGCCTGTTCTCAGCACATGTAGTATAATGTTCCATTATTCCTCTTTCATAGGTTTTTGGCTAGTCAAATAACTTGTCCATTCCTGTGCTAGCTCACTGTAACAACTTCTTTTGTAAGGCCTTCAGAAGGAGACTAGTCAGTAAATATTTATGTATTTATTGTGTTTTCTCTATGTATGTGTATCAATTTGTGAAAACTTTACCATCTTGTTTCCCCACATAACATTTTCCTGAAAGAAAGGACCTCATTTAAGTGAAAAGTTAATCGAAATAGCAATTCCCACAGACATTTGAGGGAAAGAAGATAATCCAAATGATAAATGACATCAGCAACAACAAAGTAACATCCTGGAAGCACTTTACTTAAATATAATTTCTTCTTTCATGCTTCTCATAAATGTGTTTTCTGCACGTGCTATTCCAGACTGTGAACGGAGTGTGAGAGTGTGAGCTGAGTCTGTTTCTGAGTGCCCAAGCACTGTTGGCACAGTGGCTCTGCACAGAACCTGAGAAAGATGTTCACTGCTTCATCAAAAACTGGAACTGCAGCACATGACAAGAAGTGCAGCAGCTCTGCCAGGGGGACCAGCCTGTTGTGCACTATCTGTCTGTGTGCAGCTGTATGATTGCACAGAAGACAAAAGCATCACAACCTGGTCAGCAATGCTGATTGGGGGGGTGGGGGGGGGAGGCGGCACGGGCCGTGGTGGGGAATCCAACCCTGGATGTCAGAGTGCACCAGCAGAACCTGTAGGGAACAGGAGTTAAAACATCCTAGTCTAACATCACACTGTAACAGACAATAGGGTGATATTTGAAGAGCTTTAGCCACTTGTGACTTGATGGTTTAGCATTTGCATCTTTCAAGGAGTTTTGTTTATCGCAGGTAGATGAGAGAGTTGAAACTTGGTCACACTTCAGGGTTAGCTTTTTCATCCCTGGTCAGTGAGTGAAGTACCTTTGCCACCTGGATGGATGAGACAAGATAGGGAGTTCGCTACTGCTGGGTGAAGAATGCAAGCTGATACTATCCTTCTGTTCAGGTGTACTTGGCTTGCAGTCTAGCAGTCTTGGAGTTCATACCCAGGGCAAGGGTAGGGGACATTTCTTCCCACTTATAAAAGGTCTCACCCATCTTGTCATTCTGCTTCTACCTTCATGTCTCTTGCATCTTGCATACCGAAATGGCAGAATGGGTTTGATGTCTCCATGGTGCACTCTTCACTTGAAGCCTTCCATGTTCTCAGAGCACAGCTGGAAGACAACTGTCTTTGCCATTGGTGGCTGAGGCTGTGACGTGTGGTCATCCTGTTTTGCTTTGGCCAGATACTTCATGTGGGTGCTGTGTAAACCGCTACACATGTGCAGGGAGGTTGCCACAGTCAGATTCCCAACTGGGGCTTTAAGAAAGCTAAAAGAAAAGAAAATTGACCAGCACAGATCTGAAAGGATTGTCTGAATATGCACTGATGCTGTTTGGGCAGGAGTATGTGTCATTTGGTGCAAACTGACAAGGGAGCATGAAGGGGTAGAAGCATCAGTTTGGCTCTTGCATCCTCATCTCCCAGTGAGTGACTACTTGTCAGATGAATTTGTTCATTTGTTATTGATGATCAGCTGCAAATTCTATGAAAACTCGTCTCCACCCAGGTATTTTGAATTTTGTTTCTGGTTTTGCACTGTGGTGATGATGCTATTTCTTTGTAAATGTAAGGGGTTCGCTGTAGTTGAGCAGGTACAATGATGTCACTCTTTCCATTGTAATACATATTGTAAGAGGAAGATGTGGGTCATGGGAGAGCCGTGCATGAGGTGAAGGTTTGATATAAGCCAAATAGTGCAGGAGTTTTGAAGCCTTCTTCTATCAGAGAAGTGGGGAGGACATGAAACAGTCCAGGCTTGGACTAGAAAGTGCTGCTTTGATCAGGGACTTTGACTGAAAAATAAACATAAGTTTGAGCTGCTTGTAGTAGTTACCTTCTGGTAATTCACAGACAAGGAAATTCAGGAAGAGTCCCCTGCTTTGAGAAGCAGGAGCAGTTAAGTCTGTTTATAAATAACCTATAACCTTGAGTCTCCTCTGTGATTCTTCAGTAGAAACAGAGGAGTTTGAATAAAATGAGTGATGGCAAATATAATCAGGTTAGAGGTTCAAGGAGAATTTTTGTCCTATTTTTAGTAACAATCCTTTGACATCTCAGGTGAGCTATGAGCTGAATCCAGAGGGTACTTCAGGAACGTGTGAGGGCAGATCCATAGCAGCCCAAAGCTTTGCTTCCTTAGACAGCTCCATACATCTCTGGAGATAGATGTGGATTACTGATGCACTACTGTGCTAAACTGGCAGACCTGGAACCTTAAAAAATCCCTTTACAGCTCTCTTTTTCCTGTGAATCTGGTGTGAAATCAGCTCCATTGCAGGTCAGATTTTGCCTAGGGTAAATGAGAGAGCTGCTTCTGCAATGAGAATCTGGGGGTGAATATTTCCATCTGGTGAACCCGTGGCTTTTCTTCTCAGCTTGTTTCTTTGTATAGCAAGCTTTCAACCTCCCGAACTATGTTCAGGCTTGGATAGAGGGAAATAGGCAGTCATTTTCTGACATTTTGATTAAAGTGCTTGGGGAATGGAAGGCTTTTCAGTTCCTATCCATCTTTGTTCAATTCCAACTAGCTGTGGCACAAGGTCTGTTAAGGTCACAGTTGTTCTTAAAGATAGCATGATAGGGCTTATTTGTTATCACCGTAATAATAGCTATCCAGATCAGGAATAATGTGAACAACCTTTCTTCATATATTTTTTTCACACATTCAGGAAATGCAACAACTGAGAGAGGAGATGTAAGGAATAGTCGTGGTGAAAAATTTGTGAGCCACTCTGTCAGCAGCTAGAATTCATTTCCATGAAGACACTGCAGTCTGTTCCATGTTTTCCTGTGTCTTCAACACTCATATGTTTAGCAAACAGCATCCAGTTATAACCATGGTTGCACTTGAAGCATTGCTCATGAGCCGTAGAGACAGAAATTCCATTTTGATGGGAATTTTTCCAAATAATATCTTTATCAAGGACCTGAGATCCACACGAGTGGCAAAGATACATGAAGCAGGCTTTTAACCCAATGGCAAGAGAAGTATTTACACCCACTTAGAAAGACATTATGTAGATTATACTGTGGATGAGATCAGATGAAGAAAGAGGCATGCAGAAATAAGGATTTGGGTTGGCAAGAGAAGGAATGACCCTTTGTCAAAAGGGGGAAGTGCCTCTCCCTTGCCCTTTCCAAACCTGGCACCAAAAGGGGTTCCTGCTAATGACAGCTGCTATTCCTGGACACGTGTGTAGAGAAACATGCATGCACACACCCATGAGAAGGTGACCCTAAGACTTTGTGTCAGATGGAGTGCAGTTTGTCTTGGTTTTCTCTAATTCACTGTCTGCAGTGTCACTGAACTGCTTTGGTGAAAGGTAGGGTATGCACCAGCTGTGGTGTGTGGGAAGCACTGACTGTCAGCTGGAGCAAAAGGGATGGGACGTTGGTAGTGAGATCAGCTCCACTGTTTTCTGGAGACACCATCCCTGGTTAATCTCAGTCTGATGTAACTCCAAAAGCTAGCTTTGTAAAAAAGGATTTGAGAGCATGCTGGTAGCTTCTTGTGCCTGTTTGCACCCGTGCCAGCTCAGCCCATACTTGCTCCACAGATTGGAATGCTGTTGTTACTGAGATGGCACTGGAGTCACAGAGAGGAAAATCTGCTTGCTTACCCGAGGCTTAATTAAAATCATTATTCAATAAGTAATTACAAAGCAGCACAAGCCAGGAGACAATCTCTTTTACTCTAATTCTTTGTTCGTGTCTGACAGCTGTGTTGGGTTGCGGGTGCAGAGGGAATAAAATGTGAAAGTGTTCTTTGAAGTATTTGATGAGGACTGTGTCTCCTTTGTTTATTCAAGGTGGCTGAGTACAAAGTTAGTTTTCATTCTGAGAGGAGAAATTTGCCATGAGGAAAGTGTTTTATTTAATTACAAATTCTCATTTTCCTTCTGAAAAGTTATTTGAATGAAAAAGAATGGGCCTCAGAGAAACCTGTTTAAAAATTATTTCTTTTTTTGTCTCATTGCTGTCTTTCAAGCCTGTAAATGTCTGTATGACCTCATCTAAATGTGAACCTTTATTGTTGGGTCTGCAGGATTAAGAGGAATCAGGACAGGTGCAGAGAGCTGCATGGGGACTTCTGGTTTGTTACAGTGTCTCTTGTTCCTTGGGGATAGAAATAACGCTCTTGATCATTTTGTATGTATTTGTAAATCATAGCTGCCAGTACTTTGCATTGTTTGTATACACAAATGCATAAAATGCAAAATATCAATAGCCATGATTTAAAACATTTTGGGCAGAGTTTTATTTAGCTTGTGGCAGTAGTGAGTGTGTGTGCATGCATGTGCAAGATTATTAGGTGCATATAGAGTATATTTTATTTCTATTTCTGTAGTTAAGACAGAACCAATGAGCAGCAGTGAAATTGCTACTACTACCACCACGACAGACGGGTCTTTGGACAACTTCTCAGGATCAGGTAAGCAGTAATCAAGCGTGTTAAGCTCAGTACTTTTTTAATTTACTGAGTTTTTTTTATCCCATGTGGTCTAAACCTGTGCACCAATATTAAAAAGCCTTGTGTGCTTTGCAGCTTATGCCTGTTTCTGTTCATCTTACTCAGGTGGTGTAAATCAATAGTTTCCCCCCAGTAAGGAACTTTACAGCATCAGGCTTATTAATGTCCATCAGTGTCTTCAGTGGGAGTCTCACTAGGGAGTATTCTGGCCCAGAGTAATTACTCTTCTGATTTCTGTGAGTAAACATAGCTGCCTCTGTGATTAGTGTAGTAATTCAGAGGTAGATTTCCCTTACTTATTGTAATTCATTATCATCAAAGCATTAATTCTTTCATCAGGCTTTTTTCTCCCTGGAAGCCAAACACATCTTGGCTCTTAATGTGCAAGAGGCCAGCATTGTGAGAAAATCCTGAGATGTCAGCATAGTTTTTTGCATAGCTGTGGATTAGCTGGGGTATTTCTAGTACATTGGGGTTTTTATACTGCAAATCAAGTAAAAAAAGATCTAATACTGTATTGTGGGATTCTATTTCTAGAACAGCAAAATTTGACACCTCCCAGCCTGTTGGGCTCCAGCAGGCCAGCCCCTCTCTGGCCCTGTCACAGCCTCCAGTTCCTACATGTGCTGTTGAGTCTGGAGGCACCAAATCCGACGGCCAAAGTAGGGTTCCCAGAACCTTTTCACTCTCTGCAGAAAGAAAAGGCTGAGTACTTAAACCTAATTCTCTGTGTCTGCAGTGATCTGACTGAAGGTCAGACCATGAGATCTGATGTACCTGCAGCCTTGTGGCCACAGAAAAGAGACCAGTTGGGTGTGGAAATGGCACCCAGATGGTAACCAGAGAGGAAAGGGCTGCCAGGAGCAACATCCAGAGCACACCGGCCCAGCAGGCAGCTCTCTGCAGCACGCAGAGCACCGAAGCAAAGGCAGCGTGCTGGCACTGAGACCCGTAGCACAGCAGTGGGTGCTGGGAGAGACACCACTGCTCGCCTGCCTGCACTAAGGAGACACCTCGGCCTTTACTGATGCGATACTGACTGCTCTGAAGGTCTGAGAGCATCTTAGAAAGCAGCTAAGATGGGGAGAAAGGAAATGAAGCATGGCAGCACGTTGCCTGTACCACAGAATTGTGCTGTTCAAGGCGGCACCTGCTGTGTGCTGGCCACATGGTTTGCACTGAGGCACGCATAAAACTCCTTCATAAAACACAGACTTGAACAATTCTGACAATTGATAAAATATTGTACTTGAGATACCAATATTCCTTTGGAAAAATGCAGGGAATGGAAATAGGTTGTTTGCATTGAAAATGTTGTCTGTCTGCGAGCGAAGAACAAGCTACTGCTCTGTACAGAGGGGCAGCTTAGTACATCAGATGTGCCATGAAAATTTAATGTGAAATGTTCTTGTATAGTTCCTGATAAAATGTTACTTTCTTTCTGAGGTACAGTGATATTTGAATTAAAATCTTGTGAATACTCTGAAATTATATTAGGAAAAATAATATTTCTATTTGGTGTGTGTGTGTTTACACTTCTGTGTGCTTCGTTTTCTCCTTGGTGCAGCAATTGGAAGCAGTGGTTTCAGCCCAAGACAAACACATCGGTTCTCCCCACCACAGATTTACCCTTCCAAGTATGATATTTTTAAAAAATAATAATATTAATAGTAACAATAATAACTGAAATAGTTAGATTTTAACCTCTTTTAAAATAATAATTGGGTCCATCTGTGAAGTCATAATTTTAACAAGAACAGTTTGGGTGAGGGGGGAATTAATGCTAAGAATGTGTCTTAAAATTGCTTGGAAACTTCTTACTTTGCTTATTCTTTTATTATCTATTTCCTGTTGTTCTGTCTTTGCTTTACAGATTCTATTGTCTAGCACAGCCTATGATTATGTGTTAATGAAATAGCAGGATTATGGTAGGGCTATAAATAAGTTCAGGCTTGTCTAACACAGTGTTTGTCCTGTTTTCTGTCTTTTGTAATCAATAGCAGACCGTACCCACATATTCTTCCTACCCCCTCTTCTCAAACAATGGCTGCATATGGGCAGACGCAGTTTGCAACAGGGATGCAACAAGCTACAGCTTATGCAACTTACCCCCAGCCTGGCCAGCCCTACGGAATTCCTTCATATGGTAAGAAATAATTTTCACCTTATTTTATTCCCAAGATCAATGTTTTTTTTTTGTTTCTTAGATAAAGATTATGTACCTCTTGCATTAGTATTTAGTGTGATAGCTGCACTCTGGCATTTCTTGTGGAAGACTGATAGTGATGCTTAATTTATATGTTGAAGAGCTGAGAAGCTGCTCAGAAGGATGACTGTTTTCTGATCAAGGAGAGAGATTCATTCATCACAACCAAACTAGGAAGAGAGAGATAGGGAGTTCCAGCACTGTCACAGGCACAGCTCCTGATGTGAAATCAGTGAAGCTCTCCTGATGTTCAGCTGGTGAAAAACTATTTCAAAATATTGAGGCCTGTGGTAATGGGTTGGACTTGATGATCTTTGAGGTCTCTTCCAACCTTGGTGATACTGGGATACCGTGATACTGTGAAAAAGCAGCCCACCAGAAAAAAAAAAAAAAAATTCACTTTCAATGTTTTAAAACTCCCTGGAGGTGAAAATCGAGGTAAATTGCTACCAAAGCTCCGTCTGCCTAATGAAGGAGATAGTACTAAGTAATAAGCAAATATATGAAAAAAAACAAACCAAAACCAAGCTGCTGTGAGACCATTTTGCTGCCAGACTGTGGTCTGCCAGCAGACGTAGCAGCTTGGCAGCAGGGTTGTATTACTAGAAAATAGGTCTTGTATTTCTCTGGGGGAGTACATTTAAAATAGCTAATCCTTATGCTTTTAGGAGGGTATTTTGTAAAGATATATTCAAGTAACGTAAATTTTATACCACACAGACAGAACTCAGGGTACAAGTTGTGCCCCTTAAAAATCGTTAAAACTTTCAAGTGCAGAACTGGTGAATCTTTCATCCTGAATCTGCAAGTTGAAATCCACTGTGTCTCAGGTATATCCTGCAGCAGATTATTGTGAACAGTAGGTACAAGAAACAGACAATTTTTTTTCTCCTTACTTAAATGTGTTTCATCCCAAGGCAGCATTCTTCCTGCGGCTACAGCCCAGATCACTTGTTGCCAAAATTCAGGCTACAAACATGAATTGGAACTTTCAGGTTTGGTTCAATTTCATATATTTTAAACAAAGTACTTTAAGGATATTTAAACTAAATTTCTGAGACTACAGATATGTGGATTCTTGCCCCTCAGCTCCTAGCTCACCTTGCTGATGGAACTTGTCTGCTATTTCCTGCTGGATCAGGGGCGTGAATGCAGAGAGCCCTTTCCCAACTGCATTGCTTTTGATGCCTTTCTCCTGTGGACACCTCTTTCTTCTGCTTGGCCAAACAGTGACTTTTTTGCTTCTGCTTTGCTCCTCTAGATAAAATCCTGAGAGCTGCTTTACTTGGCTGGGGGTTTTGAGGTTTTGTTTGTTTGTTTGTTTTTCCCCAGTCCATCTCTTGTGTCTAGGACTTCAGTTAATTTTGCCCAACATTTGAATTGCACAGCTGCTTTTGACCACTGAAATCCACAGCTACCGAGATTTTAACACATTTTGTTCTTTTTGGACTGTGCCTCGTGCCTGGGGCTAAGGTGCTCCTTGCTGATGTGCTTTATGAGTAAGATTTAAAAGAAAATAACTTTCAAAAAAGCTGAGGGACCTAACACCAGATCTATATTTGCATCCTGAAGGCACATCATATAATCCATGCTCCCAAGATAAATGACAGGGGGAACCCTGGGATGCTCATTTACAACAGGCAAGAGCTGAAGCCTTATTGAGAGTCATATTTCTCCTCTTCGATTTGCCGCTTAGACCCCACGTACCATCTGCCTCACCTTTGTCTCATCCAGGCAGAGCTTCCAGAAGGTAAAAGGAGAGGAGGCTTGTCCTGTGCCAAAGGAAAAGCTCTGAGTTGGAGCGTTGGGCTTCTTTCTTTTTGTTTCTTTACTTTGGGTTTTACTGGAAGAAAAGTGTTTGTGAATTCCTGTATCAGCCTCCCTCAAATCTTCTTTCTGGGCCAGTTTTGGGAAGGTGCTCCCTTGAATGCACCTCTGGCCTCTTTGTGTTTCCACCCCCCCCATCTCCAGCGTGCTGTGGCTGAACATGCCGGAAGGGGGTTGGAGGGGAATACCAGTGACAGCTGCCTCCCAGGGGCTCCTGGCTCTGGGTCATCTGCAAAGTCCCTGAGGAGGCTGGAAATTTTCCTGAAGCTGCTTCCTCCTGCCTGCTGTGGTACCAGCATCTAGCAAAGGCTTCACTTAACTTCTTTTTCTTCCAGACCCTGGCAGTCCTCTTGCATTTTCTCATTGTCCCTTCCCACTTCCTTGCATACATTAGACTTGGGCTGCCTCTGCTCATCTCCTCTTGGTTCATCTGAGGTGCAGGACTCAGGCAGACCATTAAAAACTGGACTAGAAATGCAGTGCTTGATTTAGTTAAAGTTTCTCTGAACACTATTTAATCAGCATTTCAGAAGTGCTTGGACAACAAATAGGGATGAATGATGATAAAGCATCCGTAGCGGGGATTTCCCCTTGGAAATGAGATGTCAGATTCTTCACTGAGATTGTTTAATTGCAACGTGAAACAGAAGAAGCAAGTAAGCATCAGGGAAAAACAAGTGAACAGGGTTAGTCTGGCTATCCTGTCCTTCATTAAAATCTTGTAAAGCTGCTAATCTGCCTCTGTGAAATATCACGAACGAATGGAAAATCAGCCTGTGGCAGGAAAGAAAAAAAAATAAAGCAGCTTCCTGTTCACATAGAAATTTCTTTTGCAGTTACTGGAAACACAGTTTTGAATTCTACCTTTCCCTGGCAAACCTTAGTTTGGTGTGCTCCTGCCCGCGCGTGCTCTCCATAGCCCTTCTCTCCCTGTGGTAATAGACGTGCTAAAAATGCTGTTAACGAAGTGATTTTCTTTTCCATCCCTGTCTGATTATGAACAAACAGATCTGCTGTCACTAACTGATTTAGGTGCATTGTGGGCAGGCATCAAGACAGAAGGTGGATTGGCACAGTCACAGTCTCCTGGACAGACAGGATTTCTAAGCTACAGTGCCAGCTTTAGCACACCTCAACCTGGACAGGCTCCCTATAGCTACCAGATGCAAGGTCTGTATAAACAGATATTGTCTTTAACTATATTCAGTTAATACTACGGGTTGTTTCTTCCCCACTTACTTCTTTACATTCCTAGGATAACAGTGAGTGTTTGCTTGAGCACTTAGCCCCAGTGTTACTGCAGCTGGAACTGAAGTGCTGGTTGCCTTTGAGAGTGGCGCCAGGCCAGCTCTCAGCAGTTTGGAAGATCCCTGTTAGTAACTTCATTAATTTTCAAACAGTGCCGTGTTGTGTTAATACAGCAAGACTGGATCTCCAAATAGCAGTATTTTAATAAAGACAGAGCGTGATGAAGCAAGTCCTGGAAAATGTCAGTATTATGAATTTAGGAAGTGCCAAATATAATTTGACACCTGAATGTTTTTGGGGAGGGAAAGGAGATAAAAATACCTTCTGCAGCTGTGGAGGTGGCCAAGTAATGATTGAAGTCTGCTGCTTTGAAGTCTATTTAGAAGCTGTAATTCTTTGTGAGTGCAGGCTGTTATCGTTGATTATATTTTGTAGCCTTACTTGCCTATTTTGCTTGCCTGTTAGTTTGCTTAATATCATTGCAGCTTGTTCTCCCAGTTCCTTTTCCTCCTCCTATATCAGGAAGCTGTTGAGTGTTCCTGGTTCTGCATTTTCACCACTTTCAGGGATACTTTAAAATATCTTTGTTTACTGCAAATAACTGATTTTGAATGTTTGCTGCAGGACTTTTCATCCCTGAGTCTGGTAGTTGGAATCAGGTGTGTTGTGGAATTTAGAGCTCTTGGCAGAACTGGATGTCATTTTAAAAAGTTTAACACCTCTGTCATTGTCAGTGCTGCGTTTAATCTGCGCCACCACGGCAGTGCTCCAGGGACTGTCTCAGAGAGGTGCTCTGAGACCAAGTGAATGATGTTCTGCTTTCATTTTAAGAGTATATTGATCTAGTACTTTGCTCAGACACAGGACATGAGGTTTGGGTGGGGTTTTTTGTTTCTTGCTTTCGTTTTAATCTCTTTTTAGCTATGTTGCGTAGCTCTGTAAGGTAGAAGATACAATCCGACATCTGAAGCATTGCTTACTTGCAGTGTGCCTGACAAGAGGAGGGTAGTGTAAAAGTGTGAGACTTTCATCTACATGCTTAATAGTGTGCAGCTCCTCAGAGTAAATATAACCATAACCAGGTGATTGGTTTTGCTTTCTATAGATGGCCATGCTAAACCACTTAAACAAAGGTGTGTCACCCACTTCAAATCCCCCTGCCTCTCCGTAGGAGACAGCTCAAAAAGCTTGGCATCAGCAGCAGCTATGAGGAACTACTGGATTGCCATTCCAGTTTTTAAAGAATTGATAGCTCATTGTTTCTGGGAAGTAGTTACTTTAAAGTCATGTCTGTGTTGCTTGTAATTTGTTGCAGTCGTGCCACAGCTATGTATCAGGATCCTGTTGTGCTAATATGCGCAGCAAATGAAAATGTAGTCCTCACAGAAACTGGAGGCTAAAACATGCAGGGTAGGAGGACCTAAGATAATAATTAAACGGACATTGTTTAAGCATAATCCTCACTCTGTGTTGGTTATCTAACAGCTTTAAAGGCAGAGGGCTTGTAAGGTACAGAGCAGAGGAATATCAATTAAAAAGGATTTTAGGGAAAAGTATTGAAGTGGGTTTGCAGATGTCTATGGGAAACTCATTTGATGGAGGAGGAAAGGGGGAGCAGCATGGTATAATGTGAAAGAGTGCTTGCTGGAAAACTTTAAGTGTGAGCAGTGACATTTGCTATGGCAAAGCTTGGATTCAGTGGCCAACACACAGGTCTTCCATAAAGGGTATTTCTTTTACTGCTGTGTGCAAAATGTGTATAAGATCAGAATTATCAGGGACAGAAAAAGGTGGCAGATGTCAAGAGATGCAGCAGATCTTGGAAAGCATTTCAGCTGTGCATATTGAAAGGTAAAGGTCTAAAAATGATCCGCAAAAGAAACATATTAAAGAAGACCCAGTTGGGAGGCTCTAAGGAAGGGAAGGTCAGAGGCACTGATTTTCACCCAGGTCTGACCCTGAGTTCTGCTCCAGCTGTGCTGCACTGGAGCTGAGAGCTGCCTATCCACAAAAGGCAGCTGAAGGCTGAAGGTCTGGCTTGGGTGGAGGAGCCACAGGTTGAATGGGAGCGTCTGGTAGTCCCTGTTTCACTTCTGTTGTGCTGTGAACAGCATGGCAGTGGGAGAAAGGCTGCTACAGAAACCTTACAGACCGTAATAACAGGGATAAGGAGAACATTACAGATTAAAGTACTGGTGGAGTTGTTGGAAGCTAAGTGCAAAACAGTCACCTTGCTGACCAGGTCTTCTGTGCAGTTAACTGTTGGCAGTCTGTATCTAGACCATATGTGAGACTCTTTTTAGTGTTTTCATTAGGCTGACTTTTGAATTTGAAACAACTTTATATTGACTGAGTTCTTCCTTTTGATTGAACGGCTGTTAAAAGTAGACAGGAACATTTGTTTCCCTTTCCTCACTTAATTTTGCAAGGAGAGCCTATTCATAACTTCAGCTATTATTTAAGGACAAAATTGGTTCTTCTTAGTGCAGATGAGGGTAGTACTGCTGCTGTTCAATTGTTTGTGCAAAAACCTCCAGAGAGGCAACTAAGTTTATTCTCTTTTCCTCTCTAGCACGGGAGCTGCAGCTTCAGCCTTGTCATAGCTTGCAATAACTGTTTTTCATCTCCTTTCTGTGGCTGTTGAGCTACTAAATGGAGCAAATGGATCTCACAACCTTGTTCACAACGAGCATTGCAAGGCAGTAAGGTCAGGGCCTTGCTGCCATCCTTGCCCACTGCAGAGGGCATTTCCTAGCAGCCTGGCTGCTGCCCTGCTCCTGCTCCCTGGTTGGGGTCCCCTCACGCTCCCAAGCTTTGCAGTGGCTCTGGTTCCTCTCCCTGGGGCCACTCTCTCAGCACCTAACGGTGTTGCCCCATGGTGTATGTGTGCAGCCAATTCAAACCAGTGCTTTTCCTGACCCTGCTACAATTACCCTGACTAGTCACACAGCAACAGTGTATGGAGAGACTGACAGGTTTGACAAGGATGGGGAAAATCACTGCCTGTGGCTCCTTGCTAAGGCTTTCTGGTAATTGTTTTTTGTTTGTTACAAATTTATTATCTCTACAATGGGGGGGTGGAAAGAGGTCCTAGGTGTTTCCTTCCCTCACCACCCCCCCCACCACCCTGCCTTTAATGAGTGTGTTCCTTAAGCTGTTTCTCATATAAGTTGTTTCATAGATGTTGAAAGACCACTTAGATGACTAATGGCTGTGGGAAGGGGCCATTGTTCCTATATTGGAAGAGTTCTAAGGATTGCTCAGTGAACACAAATGGAGTGGAGAAGGGCTGGGGCAGATGCCAAGGAAAGAACTCCATTTGCAAGTGCCTTCTTAAATATCCTGAGTATCCTACTGGAAGGGTTCTACAGCTGTGATGAGCACCAGCATTGTTTTAGTTACCAGGACTGGGATGTTGGAGACTGTACTGACAGGTTGGTTTGGGAATTCATCCATAAACCAGTAAATGTTAAGCTATTTGGTGGTTATTTTGCAGTATAAAAATATTGTGCTGGATGGCTAAGCAGTTGCTAAGACAACAGGGGGGAGTTTGCCAAGGACTTTGACGTGCTGTAAGCAAATGGCAGAAACCTTGAGTTTAAATCCCCATCTGGGTGTCCTGGGATTCCCCAGGAGACTTGTGCTAAACCTCTGGGCCATTCGCTGCACCCCAATGGCAAACGTAGCCCATAGCAAGATTGAGCTGAGGAAGCAAATCGACCTCTGTGGCCACTGCACCAGCAAGGACTGCATCCTGCAGCGGCATAGGGGAGCCTGCTCTCAGCAGGCTCCAGTCACCCACTGCTGCTGACTGGGATTCCCAGCTTTAATGTAGGTCCGTGCTCTCTGCAAACCAGACCTTTGACCTGCAGCTGACAGCTTTTACCGTGCTCTAAAGCTGCGTTTCTGGCCAGCTTGGGGCTGTAAATCTCATGCATTCGGTAGAGATTCCAGCTCCTGTTGCTGTTCGACTGGTGCAGAGGAGCAACTCTACACTGTGCTGTGGCCCATTATTTAAAAAACAAATGGCAAAATCTGAGTACTTTAAAAACAGTTGTAGGCTGGCAGCTCTGGGTGGCCCACAGAGCCACTGCTGAGAAACCTGCTTCGTGTTTGTTACGGTCTGGGAGACCCCCTACCCCTCCTCCGTAGGAGCCTGTGCTGACCAGGAGATGAAAGAGGAGGCTGCGTGGAGTGTGTGTCTCTGTCTGTGAGGAAGAGATGCTGGTTGTCATCTCATTGCTTTTTCTCATTTACTCTTGCAAATTGTTTACCAAACTTTGTGTAGAAAGATAATGTAATCATAAAAACAAATGTTACTTGTTGTGTTTATTATTTCTTTCCTAAGAGAGGCTTTTTGTATCTTTTTGGAACGGTTCAGACTGTGCACCTATAAAACTGGTGTTTGAATGTTTGAATGCATTGCTGCATCACTACAGTGACTCATGTTCTTCCATTCAAAGCATGCTTAGAACTAAAATTTAATTTCAAAGTTTTGCAATTTAAATTTTATTTCAGCTGTATTTTGGCTCTGGGGTTTGCTATAATAAAAAATAACATCTGTTTTCCAATTTTAAATTACATTTTAAATGACATGTTTTTCTCATTAGTATCGTTTATCTGTACTATCTTCTAAACATGAATGTCAACTCTTCTGATAAAGTAATGTGATTTTTAGTTCCCAGGATTAATAACATCTATCAACAAGCACAGAGCTTTTGCACCAAGAGCAATGTACAAGAGAAGTGTTTAGTCATTATCACACCTCAATTCTGAGCCTCATCTTCTACTCCCACTGCTGTTGGACACATTTCACATCCACTTTGAGGCTTAACTTGTGTGTGGTTCAAGTAACCTTTTCAATCAAAGCATTTAAATATTTTTCCTTCTGCCTTCTTATACCTGGGGTAGCTATGGGCTTTGGTTTTGTTTTTTTTTTTTTCTATTCAGAAAAGTGAATAGTTCACAAAGGTCCTTCAGGGGTAGCACTGAGCATGCAGCTCCTCCCACATTCCTCCTTGTCTAGAAGTCACCACTTCTCCCAATAAGCAGCCACTGCACAGGGTTTGGTTGTTAATTGAGGTGTGTGTGGAACATCAGAGAATTGGTGCATCTGTGCTCCAGGCCTCTGTGGATTTCCATCCCTCTTCACCAGCTTTGCTCTCCTGCAAGCTTTTGCTCCCCAGGCCTCTATGTACTTTGCACTGAGGTAGCTTTGTGGTGAGGAGGCTACAAACCACCCACCAGCCTGCATGAGAGCTCCTTGTGGGCTGGGGCTCTCCTGCTGGACAGGTTCAAGAGGTCGCTCATTAGAGACTTTCTGGTGGCTTATGGAGCTTCACCCTGTGCATCCATATGTCTCAGCTGGTGGCTGTATCACTCCTGGGTTATAACCAGTGAGGATGAAACAGCTGAAAGGGGGTTGCTGCCCTTTTAGTGGAACAGCGTCTCAGGTTAGGTATTAAGCAAGGGCCCCCATCTGTCTATTTTCAGTGGCTGGTGAATAGGGTAGGGAGGAGGTGAAGGCAGTAATTCAGTCTCTGCACTAAATTCAACCTTGGAAGGGTCTGCCTTCTCAGAGAGGCTCCTTTTCCCCTCGTGACATGCCTGGTAGACTCTATAAAAAAGAAGAAGGTTCGTGGCCCAGAACTGTCTATGATTAGCCAGCAAACCCTAACAGCTTCGCAGCTGGGCTGCACTCTGCGGTGCCAGCAGGGAGCCACGGCTGCTGCTCCTTTTGTGAAGAGCCCAGGCTCAGAGATGGGGGACCCAGTCCTCAAAGGCAGAAGGAGAAATGGACCCAGTGGGCTTCAGTGAGGGGAGAGGGGCATCTCTTGGGACAAGGCTCACGGTTCTTGGTCAACAAAAAAACTGGAAGAAACCCTCGTTGCTTCCACACCGCTGATGAATATTTGGAGGGGCGGGATAGCCTAATACTCAATCAGACTCGAGGTGGCCCCCGGTTCTTGCCCAGATTTCATGGGTTTTGTTGAAATAATGAAACATAGGGTGTAGGAAGGATGAATTACCACTTTCCATATATTAATATGTTATAGAGCTGATGACAACCAAGGAAGTCAGCATGTGGGAAACATTACAAAAACACCATATCCGTATGATACAACTGTGTGACGGAAGTTATTTTCCGATAGCGTGTTATAGTAATTAACGTAGTTTTTCATTTCATTCCAGGCAGCAGTTTTACAACATCATCAGGAATATATGCAGGAAATAATTCACTTACAAATTCTACTGGATTTAATAGCTCACAGCAGGTAAATTTGTAAATATGACTTGAGGAAGCCTTGGCAAACAGAATTCTGATCTACTGCAAAAAGTAGCCCTTGAACAGCTTTCTAAGAAGAGTTTAATTTGCAGTCCTAAGGCTTATAAATGTCTTTCTTTAATTTGTAATTTTCCAATAGGAAAGCTAACTGTCTGGGTTTGATGTTCTCTTTCACGCATCCTCAGCAGTGTGTCTAATAAATAGACTCATGTTTGGCTTAGAGTTGGGTTTGCTGCCTTGCAGTCTCAGGCCCTGCAGCATGCAGCCCAGGAAGCACACGTGGTGAAACTCCCACATGTGTTTGCAGCTACATTTTGGAATTTATACTAAAAAGTAACAAAGCTGTGGCGGATTGTTCAGATGCTGGTTTGTTTTGCAGGAATACCCCTCTTACCCTGGCTTTGGCCAGGGACAGTACGCGCAGTATTACAACAGCTCGCCCTACCCCGCACATTACATGAACAGCAGCACTAGTCCCACGACGCCCTCCACCAATGCCACATATCAGCTCCAGGAGCCACCATCTGGCATCAGCAGCCAGGCGGTCACAGATCCTGCAGCAGGTAATTACATGGATTTTATGGTCCCTATGAGGCACATTTTTGTAAGTTGAAAGGGGGATGAATTGGACTTGTTTTTTTTGTTTTTTTTCTGGGTGCGTAGTCACTAATTTGGTTTTTCACTCTTTCTTAATCCTGAGCCTGTGATGCATCTTACACAGATTCTAATGAAAAATAACAAAAGCTGGGACAAAAGTAAAAGTTTAAAATTTGTGTGAAATACAAGTTGTTTGTGTTTATCTGTAAAAGGCTTATGTTAAAAATGTCGGGATTTGGAAAGTCTCTGCACTAAACCAGAACCTGATGCTTTTAAGATGTCTTCATTAATAGAAATTGCACTGATTTTTTTTTTTTTTTTTCCCCCTAAATAAGACTGAAATCTAGAGACCTTCAGGCCCAGCTGTCCATTTGAAAGAGAGCTTTTATGTTTTTCACTTCCAGAGGACATGATAATGCTTGTAGTGGGCAGTTGAAATTGCACAAGTGTTTTCATTTTAAGAAAACATTTTCAGCAGTTCATCCTTTTTCCCAGTCATTTTACCTTTCTTGATGGAATTTTGCATTCCTTTACTCATTGAGATTTCTTGAACATTTGTACCAAACTGCTCAGACTGCCTTTGCAAATGAGACCTGGGAAATATTTTTACCATTATTAAAAAACAAAACAAAACACTAACAACTTTTAACAGTTCAAGCATGTCAATAGTTAGTAGATGGCAGTTTGCAGTCTGTCGGAAAGCCTGAGGTTGCAGATAGATTTCTTGGCGATGAAGCAAGCAGCTATGATTTGGCAAAATTGCAAGGGGATTTTGGTTTGAAGTTTTGTTGGGGAGGTGACTTTAAGTTTTCTTGAAGTACCTGATGGGACTGATCTTGTACTTCGCTAGGACTCTTGCTTTTCTGCATGAGTGTGTGCCAGAGGAACAGATGTTTCTTGATAGGTTTTCTGAAAGTAAGCAGGGAGGAAAACATACCTGGTGCGTGTGTCTGCATGAGATCATGCGTGTGCAGCACATCTGAGAGAGGAACTGTTCTAAGCATATGGATGCTTGTTGGGTTCTGCAGCTTTTAGAATATAAGGATGTGTCCTGGAGGCTGCATCATTCCTTTACTTTTCACTTTCGTTCTAAGTTTTTTGGTTTGTTTTCTTGTGGAATTATTTGCTTTTCTTTTCAAGTAGGAAGAAAAAACCCAAATGTGATCAGGTTTTAGCTTTTATCAAGATACTAGAAGTGAATTGTTGCATCATCTGGGTCTTGATCTTTTACAAAATCTTTGTGTGTGTGTGTATATATATATATATAAATATATAAAAGGTAGCTGATATTTCCTAAAAGCAACAGTAAAGCCACATATGGGAAGAGTGGGTATGTTTTTCCCAAGGTTGGACTCAGGGCCTTAAAAGCTGTTATCTGTTGAATTAGTTTTCTGTACTCTACAGGCCTGGGCAGGACTTTCCTATCAGTTCCTAGTAAAAGCAAGGACCAGCCAGTGAATCCATTTCCCCTTGGACAGTGTCCATTTCTTTTTAAGCTTTCTTCTTGCTGAGGATGTCATCCTGCTTTGGTGGGGGGGATGGACTCAATCTTCAGAGATCCCTTCCAACCCCTAACAGTCTGTGATTCTTTGATACTATGTTGGCTATATCTGGTAAGGTCAAGCTGGTGACCCCAACTATGGTGCTGCCTGAGGGATTATGGAGAGCAGAGCAGAGCCACCACATTGGGTTCCTGCACCGCTTTAGCAGGATGGGTTCCAGCTGCTGAACTGCAGCTGTTCTTGCTGGATGTTATATCCCTAGACATCTTCTATACTTAAAATCCCCATCTAATCCGTGTGGACTGAACTATGCCAGGGCAAACAGAGTACAGCCTTCAAACTTTATAGAGACACCGGAATAATTTGACAGGCATAGGTGGTTCCTGTGAATTTGGCCAGTGAAACAGAAGAGCCTGGTAAGAAACACAAGAAAAAGAAAGGAATGATGTACTCTTGTGATGGTTTTAGTAGAATTTTGAGGACTTAGGGAAGCTCAGATAATTTCACTTAGAATATGTTTAATTCCTTGTCCAAATGTAAAGTAGTCTTTCAATGGTTTCCCACAGTTTCTAGTTAAATATGAAAGTTGTTTCACCATGCAGTCTAGGACACCCAGGAATTCTTGCAAAAGAACCTGAGATTTTCCATGCTCAGTGTTTCTTCTTTTGGATTTACCTACAGAACGACTTCATTTGGGGATTTTCGGGATAGCAAATTTTCCTCAGAGTTGTCATTCAATACTATCGCTGTATTGAAATCAATCCCGAGAAAACACAGCAACTAGTGAGGGGGGATTTCCACAACAAACAGAAAGAAATTACCGAATACAGTGTGGCAAATGGTATCCCTGTGGCTGTATTCTCTGTTCCTAAGTAACCATTCTTTTTTATTAGAAGATGGAAGATTGTCCTGTGTAACAGAATCATCAAAAACTGCCCACAAAGGTGGACAGCAGGGAAGGATACACTTCAGACACATGTCAAGTTGCAATAATACAGTGCCTTGAAGCATAGGGGCACACCTGCTACAGAACATGCCTGATGTCTTTTAAGTAAATCGTAACAAACATTTTATTCCACACAGTTTTGTGGGGTTTTTGTCTGGCTTGATGTCACCATACAATACAGAGGCAACTTCCAGGGGTCAGGACTCCCAGAGGACCAGTCACACCTGGAAAAGGAGGCATGCATTTATAGAATCTGGGTTTCAAATGCTGTTCTGACTAGAGAAGTCAGTATTGGGCCTGTTACACTTGGTCAAGATTTGGAAGAAGGAACTCTGAGTGTGTGAAGTAGGAACCACCTGTAACGTTTTGTGTCTGCCTGGGACAGTGGAGAGAGGTGCCGCAGCAGAGAGATCTGACCATATGTGCCCTTCCCAGATGCAGAAGAGAAGCCTTTGCTATATGATGCACAGATCTTTGTGGAGGCACCTGGCACATAGAGAATTGGCTGCAGTGCTCTAGCCTTCCCCTGCAATGGCTGGCAGCAGACACGCTGGGAGCATTGGGCTGAGCTTGTGCAAGGCTTGCCCTGAGCACTTTTCCAGCTTCCAGACATTTTCATTCCAGGGGATTTCCAAAGCTGCTGTTGTTTGTGTGTTTAGGGTATGTCTACATCAGCATTTTAGTTTGGAGCAGGAGTCTGCTCTAATGAGGAGCTTTGGCTCAAGAGTGGTTCTAGAGCACCTGGCTGGAGTCTTTTCAGACAAAGTTACCTTGGAACATGTCCTCCAGAACAGCTTGTATACCATTCAGCCTCTGTTGAGGATACTCAAGATGCTAGATAAGGCTGGACTTAGACTGAAATGACCTCACAGAAACAGGCAGTGAAGACTGAGGTGGTAGTCGCCACTGCTTGTCTGGTCCCACAGACCCCACCTGCTAATGTGGCATGGCTGCATGACCCCTGAGTGCTGCTTTTCCAGGGATGTCTTCATTGAACCCTTGCAGTCTTTTGGGAGCCTGATATTTTGCGCAAAACATACCACAAACCTCCTAACTCTTATCAGAACTCCTCCTCGTGTTTAACCTGGCTGCTGCCAGTTTGTGATCTTGCTTTACTGCTGGCAGAGGCAGGGGAGAGTTGATGCTCAACCCCTTTTTCACTCCAGGTTTTGTTGTGGGCCAGATTCTATCCTGTACTTCCCTGTGTTTGTGATGTTCAAGGTTAAAACTCAGTTCAGTGCTTTAGTACTGCAATCATTTCCACTGCCTGATGTTACAATGTGACTGGTTCTGTAAAGTCAGCTAAGGTTGAGCAAATTAATGCCCTGAACCAGTGAACACACAACAGTTGGTACAACGTAGGTGACTTCAGCAAGGCCCTGAGAGATAAATCTCTTCACTTAAACATCTTGAGAACAAACAAGGCTGAAGCAGTCCAGCAGAAACTACAACAGAATGGTAAACAGCTGTTTAGGAAGCCGTGTCGAGAGAGAAGTCAGGTAAAATAGAAGGGGCTGTGGCAGCATTCCTCAGCATCTGCCCAGGTCCTGCGCTTTCATTAATCACTCGGTGATGGCAGAGAATGTGTTTGCCTATTAAAGATGTAGATTACACCATGCTGAAGAAAGGCTGCAAGTTCTCTGGAGACAGGAGGAGAACTCAAAATATGGAGATGTGATCTGAATAGGAGCAGGTGTGAGGTATACATTTAGGCAGGAATGACGAGCTGCACAAATGTGGGATGGGGAATGTTGGCAGCTCCTTCCAGGCTCTACCTTTCCCTGCGGAGCACTCTCAGTACTCCAGACATCAGCAACACACCAAGTACCCTCAGCCACTGCTGTTGTTCTTGCTCCAGAATTTGACAGGGCTTGGGCTTGTGGAGGCTCAAGGCTTAGCTGGATACAGGATTCTTTGGTTGGATTTGATTATGAGAACCTGAGAACAACCATTGGACCGTGAGCTGGTAACCCAGCCCTGCACACGAATGCTACCCTCTTGAGCAACCTTAATCCAGAGGGTGCATGCTCTGGTTTCCCTTTACAGCCATGGAATATGTTTCTTGCACCCCATGTCACGTTTCCCCTGTTGTTTTCTGCCATCTGTCACACTGTTCATAACAGGCTGGTCTGCTCAGCAGCCTCAGAAGCTCCAGGGATCAGCAATG
Source organism: Semnornis frantzii (assembly GCA_013399775.1). Lineage (NCBI taxonomy): Eukaryota > Metazoa > Chordata > Aves > Piciformes > Ramphastidae > Semnornis > Semnornis frantzii. The sequence continues at coordinate 54,548 of VWYK01110691.1, forward strand.
TTGTATACTCAGTTCATGTGCAGTGTTTGGCCAGGTCTTTGAGAAATAACCAGTTAGGTATTGCTTCCTCCTCCCCAGACTCTGTAGTGAATATCCTGGTTTTAGTGCCATATGTAAAAAGCAAGTAAGCTGAACATGTTGCAGTTCCAAGTGAGAAGTAAAAGTGTCCTTTCTTTGCTGCAGCAGAATACAGTACAATCCACAGCCCATCGACACCCATTAAAGATTCTGATTCAGACAGACTGCGGCGTAGCTCCGATGGGAAGGCACGTGGCCGTGGCAGAAGAAACAACAACCCTTCACCACCACCTGACTCTGATCTAGAGGTACACTATACTAGATGCCTTTCATCTGTTACAGACTCTTACTTTTATCACATTCAAGTATTATTTATCTACTAAAAAATGAAGTGCCACTGGAACTGTCTTTCTTTGCTTTTTTCATGCAATATTTTTGTAGAACATAGAATCTGTCTTCTAAAGAACCTTCTCCAGAGAAGAGCACCTACTTTCTCTGGAAAATATTGGGGTATTCTTTCTTCTTTTGATTAAATAAATGAAAATAAACCACAACCACCACCACCGCCGCCGCCCCTGATCAAAACACCACCACAGACATACACAAAAAAAAAAAACCAAACAAACCAGGCCCCCAAGTCCCCCACAAGCCTTTCCCAAGTTGAAGAAAGGTTTGCATTTGGACAGGAGACACTTCTAGCACAAGGGTAGGTTTTGTTCTCTCCTACTGTGTTTATGTTCCTCCCAGTGGCCCTTACTTTGTTGAGCACACATCCCCAATGACACACCACAGCTATGAGTGTCCACACTCTATTACTTTTCCTTTCCAGAACCTTAGCCCTTAGTTTGTCATCATGGGAAATAGAGTCTCAACAGCATTTAAAACACTTGTATTTGAACACTTTATTTTTCACTAAAATGCCATTTTGTGGATGGTCATGGGACAAATTTGAAACAAATATTTTCTGCTGACTGCAAGCGAAGGGATTATTTACTGATGTCAGCGATTCTTACACATGCAGCATCTAAGTTCATAATTTCTACTCTTCAGGTGCCTGAAATCCATTTAATAAAGGACTTGGATTAAAGGGATTTGTGTGTTTGGCAGCAATTGGTTTTATTTTGTTTTTAGGGGTAATTTTCAAGAGCACTTATGTGAACTTTGATTTTAAGACTTACAGAAATGCGGAGTTTGAACCCCAGAGATTTAATTTTCAGAGGCTTCTCTTCATTAATTTATTTCAGTTTCTTTCTCACATCTGGCTGTACAACAGCACGTTGTACAATCACATTTGCTGTATTTGACAAGATCTAGAATTCTATTCTAATAGAACAATATGAGAAAATGGCATTTGTAGTAAAAGGCTAACAGATTATATTACCCTCTTCTGGAAAAATCATTGTTAGTTCTGCAAACAAATGGCAGGGAAGCAAGAGTTTAATCTATAACCACCTTGGTACAGTTTTCTCATTTGTGCTCTTACTCGTTCAAATTTTAACTTTCCATTTCAAGTATCAGCTTCACAGAGGAACAGATTGATTTGGTTCTCTTTTTACAGAGAGTATTCATTTGGGATTTGGATGAGACAATCATCATTTTCCATTCCTTGCTTACAGGGTCCTATGCTAACAGATATGGAAGGGTAAGTGTCAAGAGACCGATGGAAATTGTTAGTGATATTTGCTGTTCTGTGGTTGATACACAAGACCAGAAATTTAGTTGATTTTCTAGAGGCAAATCAGTACAGTTTCAAGACACACAGAGAGAAGACTGAGGCTGTTTCATGTCTGCATATTCAGCCCTTATGGTCAGTAAATAATTAAATAGGATTGGGAGTAATACTTTGAGCACTCAAGGTTTGGTTTGTAGCTACAGAATGCCTGAAACCTGTTGATATCCTCAGCATCTGCGGAGGGTTACCTCCCCTCATGTGAAGGCTTTCCAGGAATGATTGCTAAAGTAAACTTGGTGGACTGTTCTCAGAAGAGTTAGAGGAATATCACTGGTTCTAGAGGAATACAGCTATTCTTTTTCATTATGTGTCAGCCAACTGAATTCAACAGCCTAGGTATGATTAGTTTGTATTAAGGTACTGGGCACCAGAACTTTAAATGTTTCAACAATTACTGTTTGGATACATATAGACAACAGCTTTGTAGAATATTAAACACTGACCACAAGTTATTTTCAATTTCTCAAGCCAAAACTAGCTTTTGCATGACACTCCAAAATCACCAAATCTGTGTCAGTTAGCTCAGAACGAGAACAAGCCCGGTGCTGGCAAACCCCCTCAGTGCCAGGAGAATCTCACCGCTTGCTTGTGGGCACCAGAATCATGTGCTAGGAGAGCCCAGTCAGTGGTTGCTGCAGAAGTGCTCGTGAAGGCATTTTTTCCATTTGTCACTCATTTCCTATAGTGGTTCCATTAACTGGGGCCTGAACACAAACCCCTCTCCTGCTAGATGCTAGAGCTGAAGAAAGCACCTAGTGTTCAGGTGTGAAGAGGTACAAACTGTGTGCACAGAGACAGGAGTGACTCCTGATGGCAGCTTCACCACTGCTGGCACTCTGCCCAAGCTGTGGCTCTCGCCCGCTGGCTCTGGCTGCATGCTGTGTGCAGAATCCTGCATTGCTGAATGGCAGCCCACTGTGGGAGCTGAGGATATCGGTGCTCATGTAGATGTTTTTGGCGAGGGGCAGTGATGTGCATGTCCTTGGCTCTCAGATACAGTTGTGCAGGTGTCATTCTTGCTTTGTTTTCTGAAAGTTTCATTCACATCATAATTTCTCTTGGCTTATTGACAGCTTCAGACAACACTTAGCAATTTCCGTTAACATTAGAGGAAGATGGTGTCAGATGTTCAAAGCAAACATGCTAAAGCTTGTGTCTGTCATATGAGAACTGCAGGTTTATTTGCACCAGTTGGAGCTGCACATTTTTAAGAGAGTGATTCCTAATGATTTCTGGCCTATAAAAGCAGAAATCCAGATCATAGGTCAATCCAAAAAATAAAAACTTGTTGAAGGGATTTGCTGTTCTTTTCACTTCTCTTTTTGAGTGAACTAACATCATGTTCTCATGTGTTTCTGCACTGCGGTGAGGGCTAGAAATGCCCTTTTAAAAAATTAAATCTAGGCTGCGCACATAATCATTAAAATACAAAAGCCAAACAAACAAAAATACCCCAATTAAATAACAGAGGATTTGGCAACTTGGCACTCAGCTCTTTTCATAACGCCCAAGTGAGTTTCCTGGTGAATGACCATGAATGATGAGCAGCCCTGCTGCCAAAGGGATTGATTTTCTTTTCCTGATTCTCATTTCTCAGAACTTCTTGCCTGTGCCACCCTTTGCTGTTATTGCTTCCTCATCTGATTTTATCAGCTGCTCTCTTTTTGGCTGCTGCTGTGCTCTGCCTTCTCCCTGCTTTTGTCCCTCACTTTGTTGGAATGAAATAATATCTAAATGGTTACATTTTTGTTTAAGGGCCACTTAAATTTTGAAAATGTATGAAACTAGTAGAGGAATATGATTTGTGCTTCCAGAAGAGAACGTAAGATTTCCATTTGCTTTTGGAATTCATTCTTTCAATATGTACATTGATAAATACAAAGTTATCATTTACATCAATTGACATTAGAGCTCCTAACACCTCAAAACTTATGTCAGCCAGATGATTCAGTTCTGGGATTTGGAAAAAATGAAAGGCCTTCTTTAATATCTTGGAGCAGGTGGAAATACATCTCAGTATTGGTGCTGCAATGCCACAGTCTTTACACACATTTCCATTCCCCATGAAACCATTCATATTCAAAGGCTTTAAAGGATTTTTTTCTTTAAATTATAAACTATTTTAATGTGGTTTAATATATTTTAGAGATTGAAAAAAACAAAGGCTGGTTTCACTTAACCCTTCATTTGTGACTTGCAGGCTTAAGTGGAAAATTAGCCATGTACTCGAAGTGAACTTTCCTGTTTTTCTGCTTCTTGTTTCTCCACAAAACAAAGAAATTAAGTGGGTAGAGTTTAGAAATGACATACAGGCAATGTTTTGGCTCCAATGCCAGTATTCAAAACAAGGGGCCAGCTTAAGCAGTTTGACATTGGTATTTCTTTTCTTTAGCTCGACTGTACCTCCCTCTGATGTGTACCTGATTCTGACCATACCTGAAAAGGCATTCTGACTAAACCCGCCAATCCCAGCCAACAGCTTTCCTCCTCATTGTCTGACACCTCACCATAATTAGTTAGCAATTAGTGGCTTAAAGTTGCAAAAGAAGGTTTGGTATGGGATTATTTTTTTTAAAAAATACCTTATCCTAGCCTTGTTTTTGGTTGTTTTTTGGTTTGTTTTCGTTGGGTTGTTTGGGTTTTTTTTTAAGCTTTTCAGCCCCCACTGCAATGTCTGACAGCAGAGTTTAACCTACTGCGGTGCCTTAAATCAAGCTGCTTTGGCTTTTCCTAGGGCAGTTGCCAGAAGGTCACTTCACAGATACTGAACACCCTAAACCAGAAAAGGCTTTTGCTTCTGTTAAATATGTGGGCACCCAGAGCTGCAGCCTGGCACAATGCTTATGATAAGTGGAACATTCTGTAGGAAAAGGTTGTGTTTGAGGAGTTAAGGCTGCATTCAAAAGCAATCTGCTTTGTTTCTTCTTTTAGGTTTTATGATATTTAATCTGACATTTTCAGTAGGTGCCAACGATTTTCTTGTTTTTCTCCTAATTAAATTAGCCTAATAAGTGGCACTATTTTAGCATTATGTTAGTGTCTCTTTGTTAAAAATAACTTGGATTGAAATGGTTCACAGAAAGCTTTACAAAAAAGCCATTTTTCTTCAGACTCACAAGTGCGATAAAAACGTTTAAGTGAACCATACACTGAGACGAAAATCTGTATTCACAGCCATTTGTTTAGAATTAGCCACGTGCTGTCATAACCAGCATCGTGCTCTGTCTGCCCACTCATTCTGCTTTTCAAAGTTATGTTCCCGTTCATGAATGGAATCTCAGAAGGGGATAAGTTCTACACTGTTAGGTTAGCGGTTGCTAATGATGGTCCTTTGCATCTAACTCCTTTTAATAACTGGGGCAGAGACTTCTGTAGAATGGCTCCTCCTAGGGCTCAGGTGCGACAGAAATCCTTGTCTGGCTTAAAAGGAAAGGCTGATGAGCTGTGAAGGGTGGTGGGGTGGTAATTGTGCACAAAGACAAGCAGGAATGTCAGAGGGAGAAGCAGCCTCAGGATATCACCTGCTTTCCACCTCACCTGCCTAAAAAAGTGAAATAAAGGAAGACTTCTGTCTACAAATAGAGCAGTGTTAAAGCAGAGATACAGAATATTGTTTTTCATATTTTAAAGTTTTTCCATTTGAATTAAGAAGCCAAATACTCTTTCTTTTTTTTCCTGGTGGTGCCATTTCAAATGAAAGGCTTATTTTTAAGGGCAGAGTTCACCAAAGTAGCATGGTGCCATTCTTCTTTCCCACTTCTAAGGAGTACTTTTCCTGATTCGAGAAAACTTACTGGGAGTTCAGGAATAGATGCTTTGCCTGTTTGATGTAGCTTTGTTTCTAAATGATTCTTTCTAAAATTCTTTTCCTGCTTACTTTTACTTTGGTTTTGGCATTTCCAGAAGGCAAGCAGGCTGCCAACTCACCATTCCTTTCCAATTCTTTTGTCTTTTAGCCAGTATTTATAGAAAAATGTGTGAAAGTTCAGAGATCATGTTGAACCACTCTTAATGTGATTGAAAGGTGGGAAAAGAAACTAGGGACTGCATCTCTTGGTTTTTAACTTGGAGTTGTCATCAGGTTTAAAATACTACATTAAATATACGTTGTCACTTCTGCAGTTCTATTTCAGATGCAATTCCTAACAAACGTTATTAGTAAAGGATGTCACAAGAGAAGATAATTTGTTCTTTCAAACTCATGCTTCTTGGTATTACAGATGAGAAACTCTATCTCAGAAGTATATATTAAGCTTTCTTTTTTATTTTTTTCAGATTGAAAATATACAAAACACACAAAACCCCCCATTTTGAAATGACAAAAATCTGTAATGCATTTGTTAACCACAATGCTGAACATGCTTTTTGAGTTTATTAGCTCAGTAAGGAATAAGTTGTTATGGTAATTTCTGTAAAGAAGTCGAAGTGTGTTATGTATTAATAAACAATAGATTTGTTCACTCTGCATGGGTGGGCCAAACTCAAAACATAATTAAAGCATGGTTTTGTGGAGAATCAAGGACTGGGTTTAAGTGTAATTGCCATTGCAAACAAAACATTGACATGATTTGCTTTAAAGTCACTAGGTATTCCCAGGACCAAATCCTCTTGCTCGTGACCAATGAATGTTTATTATGAGTACCAACAGCTACCCCTAAATGAGTTTGTAAACAGATTTAAAATTTGGAGAAGTTTTAGGTGAAGTGCATTTGCCCTTTCTGCATGTGCCAGGGAGCTTGTGCCAGGAAGGCACAAGGGTGACCACAGAGGCCCTGCTGCAGAATTAGAGCCAAGTTAAAGTCTTGGTTTTGAATGTGACTGGGAAGTGTTGTGGTACAGGATTGCAGAGCGAGGGAGTGGATGCTGTATTTAATGTGTCAAATGCCCTTCTTGTAAAACAATTCCTCACGAGTGTTCTGGTATGTGTGCTAGGCACAATATTGATGGTGCACCCTTTAATCTCTTCTTTAAGGATCCACCCACTTCTGTGTCTCTTGGGCTTCGAATGGAAGAGATGATTTTCAATCTGGCGGACACGCATCTGTTCTTCAACGACTTAGAAGTAAGCGTTTGTGCTCCTAAAGCTCTTAAAGCACACAGAGGTGTTTTGATGCTTTTCTCTTTATTCATGGTGTTAGGTGACTTGACAATTTACTTTGGTTCCAGAGTTTTAATATGGAAATGTTTAGAAAATACCTTTATAATTTAGTCATCAGGTGCTACAGTAACGCCTATGCTAAAGGGTCTGCAGTGGTGTCCAAAGGTTACAGTCACTTAAATGACAGAGTTTTGTCCGTGCAGCTTTTGGTATTTGTGACCACAGGAGACAAGTTTAGAAGTGGCTACAGCAGAAGTGCCTCTAGACATTGGAATTCAATAGTCTGCACAGGTCATTAAATGTTAAACATCAGCTTCTGCAAAGAGGTGGTGACTGGGTACAGATTCTACCCTCATCCCACTGCAGGCAAGCTTTACATTAACCCCAAGGGAAATCAGAGCCCTCTGTCTGCTGCGGCGCTGGGCACGATGCGTTTTGTGCTGAGGTTTCTCCCACACGGCTTCCCCCTGCAGCCTGTGGCAAGGAGCCGGCACTGGCCTGCCAAGAGCTCTCTCAGCCTGCATAACTCTGGCTTGGCAGTGCCTGTGAGATTGTTCTAAAACTACCCAAACTGCTGAAAGAGACTGTCACCAGAGTGCCTGACCGCTTCATCTTAAAAAGGAAAGAAGCAATTTCTGATCATATTTCAATAACACGAAAACATGAAAACAGTCAGATTTCTTTCCCATCATAATGAAGACAGCTGTTTATTTAAAATCCAACTGTTAAGCAAGCCTGTGCTGGGGCTGCCAACACACATTAATCATCAAATTGTTGTTTTGCTGGATTTTAGAATAGTGTGTTACTCCAGACAGGCAAAAGAATCTAAAAGATTCAAGTGCAACTTTTGCTGATCAAAGTTAATTGGCAGCAATTGGCCTTTAAATATTTCCTGATGTTTCCCTTTTCAAAATCAAGCAAAATACACCTTATTTAACAGATGAGCCAAAACCGTTTGAAAAATGCCAGTGTGTGATAGACCTCAAATGTGGTTTGTCCAACATCTGTCCTATATTTTGATTTCTTTTCATCTAAAAAGAAACCACTCACAGATGATTTGGCAGCTTAGAATGTAATTAAATTATTTAAATGTACCTTTTTTTTCCCCTTCCCTTCCATTCCTTAGAGCAGCATTTATTTTTTATACTTACAAGAAAACAGATTGTTTCTTTAAAATTGAAAGTAGAGTTTTCTTTCACTAAGGTAGCTGTCTGTAAAGGTAAGCCTGGCTTGAATTTAAGGAACACCACTAAGAGCTGCATGTTCAGGACTGACTTTTCAGATTTGTAGAAAATCAAAGCAATGGCAGCTATGTTCTGATAGTTTCTGATTTCTGGTTATAGTTCGTTGTACTCAAGAGCAGAAAATACTACTGCACCCTCCAAGCATGTTCAGTAAAGTTCAGTGTGTTTTCATTTGCTGTGCACAGGCAGATACTTAGACCTGTAGTTACTCCTTCCTACATGATTGTCAAGAGTGACTGACTTGACTAGAAGTTGATCAGCTGAACCTAAGGCATAGCAGATCACCTTTTGTGGGCTGCCGTGTTCAACTCTTACCAGTGCAGCACAGCAGTTTACTCTCTAAAGAGCTTTAGAGCTGTGAATGACAAAAATGCTGCTCTGGGTGGTTCATGGAAACAGAAGAGCTCACTGTAGGAACTTTTCCCCAGCTGGCAAGCCAGTTTGTCTTACATGTCCAAAGTGTAACAGTTTGTGTCTGTACCCTGGTCTGTCCTCTTCATACACTGAGGCACTTAGGAGTCAGCAATGGTGTTCATGTCCTTGAACATGAGCTTCAAGTCCTTATACCTAAGGAATATGACCTCAGATCTGATGATGCCCAGTCCAAGGGAGTGAAGAGCATATTCAACCTGCAGGGGAGTTTGTACCTGCAGATTCGAGACAGGGAAGTCTTCAGAGGCTGCACAGTGCGGGAAGCAGCATGTAGGGATAAAACTGGCCACAGATCAAGGCTTCCAGCTTACCAGAAAGCCAGGGTTTGTGGCACGTGCCACAGGCGAGGTGTTTTAGAAGGGCCATGTCCTTCTGGCACTGCAGCTGCAGTCCTCGTGAGTGAGCATCACTGTCACTAGCAGGGCTTGGACCCTAAGGCCTGTGACCCAAGGTGGATTCCTGGCGTCCATCTCAGAAGGTCCTTGCCTGATGGGTTGCAAGTTCAGGCTGCCCCAGAGTTGGGCAGGCTTCCATGAAAGCTGCAAGCACCTTGGCTTGGCCTTACCTCAGGCTCAGAGCACCTGTTCTTAGTGATGAAGGATGGCATCTGCACATCAAGTGGTGACCCTGCTCAGGCCTAAGCTTTCCAATTCATCTGCACAAGCTTCTAGGCCAAGGATTTTGTGAGCAATGTTGCCATCAGACCACAGAGCTTGGGCATCCTTGCCCAGAAACAGTGTGAAGATAGGCAAAGCTGGATTTGGAACACATCCAACTCGTAAGGTAGACATGTCTGTGGGGCCAGGTGTAACTCAAGGCAGGAGCCTGGGAGCTGAGGCTCTCCTGCTCACCTGGGCTCAGAGGGATCCCTTCCTGGCAGGCAGAGAGGCTGAGGTGAGGGGCAGGCAATCATTCATCCTAACTTTGGCCTGTGGTGCACATCTTTCCAGATACCACAAGTTACTGTGCTTTAATAAAAGCCTTCTTTTCATCTGACATGCTCAAGGGAGCTCTGCTCAGGACAGCTCTGCTCTGGCCATCCTGGTTAGCGGGAAAGTATTTTCTCTCCTTATGGACTGCTGGAGACTGATTTAACATTGTGAAAGCAAGAGGCAGAGTTGCAGCAGTGCTTGGTTTGTGTGACCTAACTGCCTTTTCAAACCTGAGATTTATTTAATGCTGTTAAATTAAATTCTAAACAACAGAGTAATTTTTTAAAGCTATATATAGTGAATCGAGGCCAGCACATGTCAGTTGCAAACTACTTTACCCATCCTAATTTAGCAGGGGACACAACCAGGTAAATGAATCATCTAAATTCTTATATGTTGTTCTTTATGTAATCGTAGTAATTATGCTGTTTTTAAATGGCATTTTTCAAACTCAGTGAAAACATTGTCGGACCTCACCATCTGTCTCTGAAGTCAGTATTCTGCTTTTGGGTGAGGCAAGAAGCACTTCTATTTTACAATTAGTTACTGTATCCTCAGTTTGTATTAGTTCTTAGTTTATTGACTTGGGGAAAAGTAAAAGCTGGCTTATTCCCATCACTTTGCACAGATTTCTTTGGAGTAAGTAATTCCAAATCAATATAATAGCAAAGCATTCCGAATCTTGAGTGACTGTTTCTTAACCAACTTGTTAAAGGAGGTGTGGTGAGTTTTTAACATTTTGAAAGGAAAATGTTAGTGATTACTAATACATAGTTTGGTCAAAATACCATCATAAACAATGTTTTCTTGCATTAATAGCAATTTCATAATGAAATTACAGGAATATGAATGGCAAACTAGTAGAAATTAGGGCAGTTACAAAGATTTGGATGCTAAATGCTGCATTTAGACTTCAGAATAGGAAGTTTAGGTTTTCAGCACTGAAAATTTTTGTTTAAATCTCTCCTACTCTACAGTAGAATTTTAATTGTGTGCAGGAGGCAGTAACTATGTTGATGCAGTGTTCTCTGGAGAATCAGAGCTATGTCATTAGAAAAGAATGTGTGACTTTATATGCTGATTATGTTGTGATAGGGATAATGAGGTACAATATTTTAATGGTACGTATGCAGCAATTACACATATTAGATGTTGCAGTGGAATTAGCAACTTGATGAGGAGACAGAAATGTGGCATCTGCTTATCAGCATCTTTAAAGATTGCCTCTACTTACATATTTATACTGGCCCTCTTAAGAGATTAAGCATATCCTAGGCAAATATTAGATCTAAGTATGTTAAAGAAATAATTGCTGGTAGTGAATGGCTACGAACCTCTCAGTTTAACAGGCTAGTTCAGTGATTTGCAAACTTTTTATTCCAAAACGATTCCATCTCATTAGACCTGTAAGTTAATTTTTAGCAATTAATAATGCTGACCTCACTTCATTTCTCTGTAGATGCTTTCTTAAAATCCACCTGGGTGCATATAAAGGTGTCCCTGATGAAATTTCAGAGTCCAGTCCCTCCTGTGTGTCAGACACAGCTGCAGAGCTGTGTTACCTTGACAAGGGTGCTGTCGCTTCAACCGAGTGACTCTCAAAGCAACTGCATTGGATTGCCCGCACAGACCCCTCTGGAGCTGTGTGCGGTTCCCAGCCGCCGCAGCCCCGTCAGTGAGGCTGGGCAAGCAGGCGCTGCAGGGCTCGCGTCCCAGCCCGGTTGCCGGGCAGCGCTTTGCCCTCTGTCCTGCCCTCCCGGGATCTGCAGGAGTGCAGCTATGAATCTTCTGCTTCTCCACCTTGTCAGATACAGCCGGAGTGATGCAGGAGCACTGACAAGTCCTGCTCTTTGCACACACGGAAACATACCTGATTCTCATGCCTTACACATACTTTAAAGCAAAGAATTAATGGCATTTTCATCCCTTCACTTTCATGCTTTGTTTGCCCTGTGGACCTCTTCCCTCTACCCATATAGCAATAAATCCTTCCAGGGACTCCTGCAAGTTTCTAACTGCTAGCTTCGATTTACTCAGTTCTAGAAGTCAGTAGGGAGAAATTAATTGCCAGGTATTTTTTATGAGAACTGCCCTTGGTAGGCTGCATCCTGCACATTCTCTGTGTGGATGAATCTGCCCTGGTTTGCAGCTCCCAGCTATGGACCATCAGCAATTATCAATCCTGCTAGCTCATCTTCCCCTGCAAGCTCAGGGCAGCTTTTGCTGTGCATGTGTGACTGGGTTATCTGACCCTCAAAGCGTGCAGAGCCCTTCTGTTCCCTGAAGAATTGCAAAGGACCTCTAAGGCCCACACTGCACTGAAGTAGACACTGATGGATCTCGTAGTGACACCAGGCTCCACAGGGACTGCTCCAGGGAGTTGGTAATGAGAGCTCAGGCAAGGAAGGGAAGAGCCCAACGGTGGCACTGCTCCCGTGAAGCCTAGTCACGGAACACAACTCCTCAGCTTCAGTCCCACTTTGGCTTCTGTCTGAGATTCTCACAAGTGAAACTATGCTGCCTCCCTGCTGCTGGAAACAAATGCACCATATAAATCACTTCTTGGCCTCGAGGAAACCTTTTCTTCATGACAGGGACAATTCTTCTTTTCATCAGCTGAGAATTTTCTTCTTTGTAGGTCTTGGTAACTCCACAGGAGACCAAGTGACTTTCCTCCCAGGTCTTCCAGTGGCCATGCTCAGAGTGATGTCCCCAGCATACCAAATGTTGACCTGTAGGAATGCCTTTGAAGCAACAGAGCCATATGTTCTGTTTCTTTAATCAAGTGGCTAAAGGGAAAGTATTTCCCCTCAGATGCCCATTTTTTAATATGTCACAGAGTCAGGCTGGTAGCTTCTGGCACAGCAGCACTCCAAGGCATGCTTTGGGATCATGGGCATTATGATAACACACATCACTGAATAATAATCTTCATCAGACTTACAGTGTGTAGGTTACTGCACATCTCAAAGAACCATGACCACTGCAGGGTAAAATGCTGCCCTTTCTGGAAACATTTTAGTACATCTGGTCCTGGAGTAGGATAATCTAACAAGTGAACTGCTTGGCTCCGTGCCAGCCCTTAAGTGCAGGCTTCTGAGCAAGCTCCAGAGCAAACTTGGAGAGCAGGCTGGCTGTCCTTAGCAGTGTGGAAGCCCCCTTGTACTCTTTTACAGCTTGTGGAAATGTCACAGGTATGATGCTGCCTGGATTTAAACTGAAGTGTTACAGAGGCCCAAAGTTGGTGATGGGAGTTGGGGAGCTGCAGAGACATGCATTATGAATATCAATTAACACAAGTCTATCTGCTACTACAGAGGTCAGGACTGTAGTTAGGATTTATTCCTAAATTCCTCAAGGAATTTATTATTTGTTTATAACCTAAACATCAAAAAAGTTCCACAAATTCAAATAACTTTCCTGAGCAGCAGATTTTGTGCTTTGGTCTGATGAAGCTGACAGATGTGTCAAATCTCATACTGCCTGTCGAGTCTCTGCTGCAGCTGCTAGTGCTGAAGGGCGCAAGTTATTCCAGCTAAGATCAATATAAATTTACATTCAAATATTTTTCCCAGCCCACCTGTTCTGTTCACGTAATGTAGTTATTCTGTGCTGATTCTACCACTTTGAGCCAAACTGTTTCTTTTCCTCACTAGGCTTTTTCAGCGAAGGGGGAACTTTGAACTGAAGAGAACGTAATAGTCGCCTTTAAAAAAAGGCTCTCCCTGTTGATTTGGGTACCACCTCAAACCACAAACCTCAGAGTTGTATTATCCAGGCTGGAGATACAAGTTTTGTAAAATTATGTGTTTTTATTTTGGGACAGCTAGGTGAAGCTAAGCGCCATTCTTACATCTCATTCTGCAGCTTGAACTCTCTAGCCTGTCCTCACATAAGCTCAAAGACTGGAAAACCAGTGTAAGCATCTCTGCAACCTGCATGCTAGGTTGTTTCTGTCAGCTTCTGCAGCCTGGCATTGATTTCGACCTGAGCCTAAATGTTGTTTACAAGCTGTCAGTATCTTGAGAGCCAGGGTACAGCTACTGGCCATGTGAGTGCTCCAATTGCAGCATAAGGCCTAAAGAAATAGGGACACAGGTATACTGTGCACAGAGCTGTCTGTGCTGGGGTTTATTGCAGGAATTCTGTTAAAATGTTGCTACAGGGGGGAAAATGGAGCAGTGCCTTTGATTTTCTTTTAATAAGATAAAAGCAGTGCTCGAACCTGGTTCCCAAAATGTTTGAGTTTCACAGTCTCGGAAGATTTCTGCTGTTTCAGTGTGGTTACAGCAAGACCTCTATCTGAATTTCATCCACTCCACTGGTCTAGTGAAACTTTAAAGAAAGAGGAAGTGGATTGTTCCCATCACTTTTTACATTATCGTTTTAATTTTTCAGTCTTTTAGAGTAAATTTTGATTGCTGTTAACCATAACAAGTTATCTTTAGACACCATGTGATTCTGTAATGGACCGAGGTGATCTCAGTGTGTGCTGTTAAAGTATGAGGGTTTTATGAGGGGGTAGAAAATGTAAACAGAAAGTTAAACAAGAGGAACACTGAGGAATTGAAGGACTGGAGGATTTGGGGTTTATTGGCTTTTTACAGGATCCTCATCCATTTGCAACAGGGCAGTCAGGCATTTTTGGAATATTACCTGCAGCCAGGAGGTGACAGTTCTTCATGGTCACTGACTACTCATACAAATACTGAACTCAGCTGAATGTAGTTGGCACAGGAAGATAACTGGATCTGAGCAAGTGATCCCTTCTGCACTGCAGAAAGTCACTGGGTCAGTTGAAGGCTCTCCTCTTTGCCTGTGTGTAACTGGTGCTGCGGACATGAAGTGTGGATTGTTGGGGGAATGGCCTCTGCCCTACCTTTGCCAGGGCAGAGCCAGCTGTGCCAGCAGCTTAACTCCAGTTAGGGGTTTCCAAGAACATTCTCTGACTGAAAAGTTAAAAAATACAAGTGGAATATTTCAGTGCATTTATTGGTAAATAAATGTGTATGTTTTTCTTCAAGTTCTGTTTACCAAGACCAAAACTGCCCTTATGGCCTTGGACAATGAGTATGGCATGAATCAAGCTGTAATTACCTACTAATAAAGGTTTACGAACAACATAAAGAACCCAGTGAAAACGTGCACCACCTTCTCTGTTCTGTCACTGCAAGAAATTTAGACAGAAGTTTGAACACAACCAACCTCTGACTCCCAGACTGTCAAGAGTATTGGCTAACAAAACCGATGTCTCTTTCCTGGACCTACCCTCCACAAGCCTGGTGTTTAACCAAGCAAAGGCAATGGCTAACAGAAGTATCGTCCACACAAAATGATAAAGCAAACAGGTATTTTCCTAATTGTTTCATCATCTAGTAAATTCATACATCTTCCCTTACCATAGGAAGGCAGGGAAACTGGNAACAATGAAACTTCTTTTACATTAGCAGCATGGTAATACAGCTTTTCTGTATAAACTTAATCTGGCCATGCAAAGGGTTAAGCTGTGCGATTTCAGGATAAAAGGTTTCCTGAGTTGACTATTATTGCTATAGTCTGCCAACAACTTTGCAATAGATGGAATGATTTTTATGGGAATGTGGTTATTCACAGCAAGACTACAGTTGGTGTCAGTATGAAAAATTCTTCTTTAGCAGATTCTCTCAGCAGGGATAACAGATCTGAAAGAAAGGCAGAAAGGAGTTACAGAGAGCTCTGGCTGCTGTTGGTGACAAATTGTGCTTACAGAATAATGGGGTAACCCATTGTAAAGGATAAATCAGAACAACAGTAAATCAGTCTTGGTCCTCTGAGTTCTGCTGTTGCAAAGCAAGTTCCTTGTGCTTGGTGGATCGTTTGATAACTCCTGTTTCTCTTGGCCATAAAGCCAGTGAGACTTCTTAGCTTCCAGTTGCAGGGGCATGAAATAATGGATTGAAAATAGGTGACATTACTGCAAAGTTGTACCGTTGTCCTTGAGATAACACAAATATTGGTAGGTATGAATTTAAATAATTCAGGAGAAAGGAGAAAAAAAATCATAGAATCATAGAATGGTAAGGTTGGAAGGGACCTCAAGGATCATCTAGTTCCAACCTCCTGCCATAGGCAGGGACACCTCCCACTAGTACAGGTCACTCAAGGCCTCATCCAACCTGGCCTTGAACACCTCCAGAGAGGGAGCAGCCACAACTTCCCTGAGC